>PXIH01S0052866.1:0-10068 GCA_003024985.2 Euperipatoides rowelli
TTGCCCTGGGGCAACCTAGTAGTTTATAAATTTTTCTACCCCTGTAATAGGTAAGAGAGGAGATTATAGGATTATAGTTGTTCATTGGAAATTTGGTCATAGCACAAATAGTTGTGAAATACAGTAGGTAAAATGAAAGGAATGGTATAGAAATGAAGAGCTATCGAGATAGGAAGGATTGAGTAAATGGGAAATGATACTGAAGGAAAATCAACATTGAAAATATTTTTAGAATGGCAGACACAATTAAATAAAAAGTTACAATAAAATATAGAAATAAATAACTTAAAAAATAATATAAAAAGAAAACCACCCCACAGCTTATTCTATATATAATATTAATAAAATCCACTTAGAAAAATTTTTGTTTAAGAAATTTCTAAATGGGGATGGGGGGGGGGGGGGTTCAGAAAGTCTTTTTTTTTTACAAGAGGGAGAATGAAAACTTGTGGGAAAGAGGAGAATTTGTTGTCCTTTTAATTGTTATTTGATTAAAGCATATTATTTGTGTACGGTACCTTTATTTTTTAGAAAATTTATCATTTCCACCATAACAGCTGAATTTAAAACTTGATCGAGAAATGGTTTATAAGTGGTGGCCACATTAGAAGGCGATTTCATCATTTTAAAAAATTCTTTGTAAGTTGGAGAACTATTTAAAATATTGGAACCAACATTTGAGAATAATCTGAAATACATAAAAAAAATTTTAGCCTAATTAAATTTTAAATGTTAGACAAATAAACATAAGTGCTTCAAATAGACAAAATATTAACTCACTAGCTCTTTGGATTCTTAGATCTGTAAATATGGATTAAAATTCATTTACAATTGATTAAAAATAAATTATATACATTCTACGGTATTGGAATAGGAAATCATTATAGGAAGACATAACTATTTGGTCTGTCCTACTTGATGATTTTGGACATTATTAGCACAAGCTAATAATAACAAAATTTTTAAGGTGAAAGGAAGATAGATTTTTTGATGATGCCTGTTATTTTTATTTTTTTTGTTAATAACTTAAATTGAACTTATAATAATTGAATATATAACTGATTGAAGCTTGTACTAACAGGTTCCTTGATGTTATAAGGGCAGCGTACTTGGAAAAACCCGAAGCGAGCTGTTAAAGCTAGGGAAAAAACCGTTCCTTAACTGCCCAAACCGAGGCACGAACCTGTACACCTCGGCATATGCCTTCGGTTCATCAAGCGGAAGTAAATCCGCTCGACCACGGAACCGAGACTTTTTTTTATTTTTTAATAAAATCTTTATTCAAATTTAGCCATTTACACAAATAAAAAAATTACAGTACAGTGAACCGAATGAAAAAAAGAAAAAAACTTTACATTTCCCCATAATTTAGTTTTCTGAAATTTACATAAGAAACTTTAACTTTTATATTTTTCTTAACCTTTTTTATCCTAATATTTTTATTTCTATAGATTGGAAATAAATTGTCTTTCTGATAATAATTCTTTCTAAAACCTTTCATATTAATTTTTCTCTCTAACCTATACCAATATCATAACTACTAATTAAATCTTTTATAACCTGATCCTTAACTGGAGCCTTTCTATAATACATTTTACCCACAAAGGAACACTTTTCCAATCTATTTACCATTAAATTATACTTAACTACTGTATGTAACTCAAATGCCCTATATAACCAACCCCAGTACTCCCTTATTTAACTCATATGTTATTTTTTCATATGACAAATATTTAAAATTACCAAAAATAAAACTTTGTATTGTTCTTTTATAGTCAGCATAAAATTTACTAGACAATCTTCCAAAAGGCAAATAATAAATGAATTTAGGATGATCTTTAAATTCATTTATTATTTGCCTTTTGGAAGATATTTTGCTGACTATAAAAGAACAATACAAAATTTTATTTTTGGTAATTTTAAATATTTGTCACATGAAAAAGTAACATATGAGTTAAATAAGGGAGGACTGGGGTTGGTTGATATAGGGCATTTGAGTTACATAGTTATGGTAAATAGAGTGGAAAAGTGTTCCTTTGTGGGTAAAATGTATTATAGAAAGGCTCTAGTTAAAGATCAGGTTATAAAAGATTTAATTAGTAGTTATGATAAGGTTAAAAAATTGGTACAGGTTAGAGGGAAAATTAATATGAAAGGTTTTAGAAAGAGTTATTAACAGAAATACAATTTATTTCCAATCTATAGCAATAAAAAAATTAGAATAAAAAAAAGGTTAAGAAATATTGCTATAGCAATATGGAAAATTTTGTCATTATATACATATTGTAGATTTTGCCCACCAAGGTCAGATTAAAGTACATAAATAAATATGATAATAATGATAGTAGATGTGTTTTATGTCTAAAAGAAGAAGAAACCTGGAGACATTTATTTTGGGGATGTTCTCAGGTTGTATTAAGTAACTGTACCTTCTGTATCCAGGATAAATACCGTACTTTAATCTTGGTTTCCCCAAAAAAATCTTTACCTCTTCTAAAATCTTAAAGAGGATATTTTTTTTAACATGAAAATAACCATCAATAGGAAAAACCATACCTAAAATTTTATTGTGAGTACCTTTTAATAGATTGTTTTTAATGACTTTACCCTTATTGATATTGTAAACATAAGACTTGTCCATGTTTATATTAGTTCCAGTAACCTCTTCAAATTCCCTTTTAATTTCTAATGTCTTATTAACCTCTTTCCTTGAGTTCACAAAAATAGACAGATCATCTATAAAAGAAATCACTCTTACATTGCATATCTTATCCACTGATCATAAACCTTTTATATTGTCTTCTATTTTCATCATTAATATATAAGGAAAACAAAATTGTAGAGAGGCCAAGGGGCATTGGTGCAGTGGGTTGAGGGCCAAGGCGCAGTGGGTTGAGCAGCGCTCCTTCGTATTCTTGGTATAAGCCCAAGCTAGCGACAAAGGTTCGCGGCTTGAGCTGTCCGGCCTCGCTTTCAATCTGTCTTTCTTTCTGAAAGATAGAAAGAAACGAGGTGCTTTCAACCCAGTAGTTCTTATCTTTCGAAGTTATGTTCCACTGCTTGCGTAATGCAACAAAGTTACATGACATGTAGATATGATATCGTCTGAACTACCAGTTGTAAAATAGCGGGTAGTCAGTATTGAAATCATAGATACTGTAAATAGTGTAAATAATGTAAATAGTTTCCTGAATATGATTCGCCTTAGCCGTCAGGCAAGGTATTGGCGAAAAAAGCAAAAAAAAAAAAATTGTAGAGAGAGGCGAATCTTGTAAAACTGTATTCTTTAAGACTGTAAATTGTGTATAGAACTTGCCACAAGTAAAGGATATAGACTTATGTTTAATTAATTATCAATAAACTTGTAGTGGCATTAACACCAAGGTATTTAACAACCAGATATTTCAAATAGTCCACATTAACACTATCAAAGGCTGCTTGGAAATCTACTCTAAGTAATGATTCTTATTCTTATCATTTCCTGAACCAAACTCAATGTGATGACTCATTATAGTATTTTGTACTGACCTGTTATTGATTCCATGCATTCCTAAGGAGAGAATTTTTTCCAATTGAGGGTTTATTCTATTTGGAATAATCCTCTGAAGTATTTTTATGTCCATATTGATCAGTGATATTGGCTTAAACCCGTTCTCAAAAGCTATACCATTTATTTTAGTTTCCCCTTTGGGGATCATTTCAATAAATGCTTTGTTTTCATTCTCCAATATTTCTTTATTACAGTTAGTTAAAAACAAATAATTGAAAAAAAAATCCAACATCTGTTTATAAAACTTGTTTGTAATCCTGTCTGGTCCAAGAGATGAATCCATTTTCATGTTTATTAGCCCATAAGAAGTTCATTTTCCGTAATTATTTGATTATTTTCTTCCGATATTTCAATTATTCCAATTTTATTATTTTTGGACTTATATAACTCAAATATTTTTGGAGTATAAAATCCATTGAATTTTACCTTATTATATTTACTTTTCATTTTATTATCAATCTTTTTAATATGATCCCTTTGAGCCATCTTTGCAATGAGGTCTGGTCGAGAATAAACAGTTCTGTTAGATACATATGAACTTATCTTAATTGCATTTTTTCTTTGTTTAAGATTATTAATTATGCACCATTTAGGAGTATATCTGGTTAAATACTCCTGTTTTTTACACTTATTCAAAATGTTTTGCTTAAGTTTTCCAAATACTGAATTCTGAATCTATTTTTAACAACTTGTGACGGTATCTGCTTCGTATCTATTAAACTCCTACTGATCATTTTATACATACCACTTATATATACTTTTGTCTTGTTTACTTTTTTATTTCAACTAGTAATCCAGTGTTGGTCGAAATTCAACCAATAAGAAAATTCCCTTTGTAAAAAGCCGCCACAACGCAAAAACAATGAATGTTTAATTTTTTAATATAAATTTTAGCTATTGCACTCCCTCTCCATATAAACTTTAACTCTGCCAAATCTCACACTCCTCTGTGCGCACAATATGCTTAAAAAGGGATCCAAAGTTTTCCCTTCACGTATTAATATATAGATTCACAACTAATTAGAGACTTTTTAAACATTTGCCGTTTAATTTGCACATCTAAATCAAATTTGCCGCTATCAATCTGATTTACTACCTGCTCAGAATAACTTTCACTATATTTTCCCTTCCAATAAATAACTGGTTCCAACTTGAACTGTTTAATAACTTTTTGAATACCAATATCAATTTTAAAATAATTCATGAGATGATCTGAGTTAAGCCAGATATTAAATTTTATTTCATAACTCCAACTCAATGCATCAGTAATCAAGAACCTATCCAATCTGTTTGACGATTTACTATCATATCTAGTTTTAATTTCCGTTTGATTCAGAATTTCAGAAATATCATGTAAATTAACTTCCTTATTAAACATTTAATTTTCTTTTCTTTGATCTTATTTATTTACATTCATATCCCCCAAAATCATACACTTCCCATTATTTAACACTATATCCTTTTTCAGTAATTTATAAAACTTATCCTGATCTTTGTGATTATGAACATTATACAGACTGATTTTAGAACCATTAATTTCAAGATCCGCTCTCATCACCCACATATTTATCTTCACCACCTTTTTAAAATAGCTAATCCACCTTTTTTGCTATTTTGTAGAGTTTCATAAATCAGATAGCCTAATCCCTTTTTACTTTATTCCAAATCTCTGATGATTCACTCTGACTCTCCTTTTTCCTGTAACAATATAAAAGGACAAAATGTCACCCTTGCATTAAATGGATTATTAACCCCTTCCCATCTGACAAAAATGTTAGCTTTGTGCCAATTTATCTCCACTATTTTGATCATTTTAACCTTTTTTTTAATGTCTTATAAAATTAATAAATTTTTATGTAAATAAGTATTATTATATACCATTATAAAGGCAATGAAATAGTCTACAAAATGTTATATTGGAATTTTAATTTATTTTAAATTTTGTCTATAAAAACACAGTCTACATGTCAGCATAAAAAATGAAAAAAAAAAGTTATTTTACCCCCATTTATATACTTTCTATCAATAAATCCTTTTTTTTTTTCAATTTGAACATAAAATATTTCTAAAATATAATAAAATATTTATTTGTGCATGATCTGTAAAATTGCAACAATAATTTTCTTGTTCTGACGGCAGATTGAAACAATACAATAACTAGATCGTTTTACATTCTTATAAAATTAGATTCTAAAACGCTCATATTTCTATATATATTTATTTTAATTTTTGATACTTTAAAATGTAGATTTTAAAAAGCTATCATAATCTATACATTCATTATAATTTTTAAAACACTAAAATGTAAAAAATATTTAATTAAATGAAATATTTCTTGAAAAAAAAAAGATTAATGAAAATATCTTCTTATGACCAATAAAGGCGTCATCCGAGAAAATGTCACATACCATTATGACCGAAATATCGGTCATCCGAAGTTAAGGGGTTAAACAATCTCATGTTCACATTAACAATTTTACAGTAGAATGTTTCACAATCTTTTAGCATTGATACCATAAAACAAACCTAGAAAACATAATAACTATGTTAATTATTATCCTATTAACCTACAAATTTACCTTTTAGCACTTCCGCCACCAACACTTTTACTTTAATTAATTTTAGCTTTTTTGACATTTTTATTTGAACTTAAAACCTTTAATTCTCCTACTTGGTTTTCCATCTTCCTTTGTCATTTGTTCTTTCTAACTAGACAAAATCTTGTTTACACTATTTTGGTCTCTTTCAATTTCAGAGCCAATAAATTAATTATATTCCTTTTTAGCTTCTGTTGTAGAAATGTTATTTTTACTATTTATCAAAGGCTTCTCCTTTTGTCCGCTTTCCTTTTTTTGTTCTTTCTTGACTTGTTGAAGAATATTATTGTCATTGTCAATATCATCTGACAAGCATCCTGTGCTTTGAGATACATCATTCAATACTTTTCCTTCATTTTCCGGCTCATACACTCTGTCTTGTAGATCTATAAGATCTTTATTTTCCTGATTTGATTCAAACAGCTAAGAAAAAAGTATTTTTGCTCTCAAGTCAGGACAGTATTATGCTCACCTGTATATTTTTGTTTACAACATTTACATATAACTTGCTGACACTCAGCAGCTTTATGCCCCCGACTCTCACATTTTCGACACAATGACCTTCTTCCTTTAATCATGATGAGAAGCTTAAAATTTTCAAACCACAATATATGAGGTAATCCATCTATAGATTTCCCATATAACGGGGTGGCTGTAATTTCAATCACTTTCGATCTAACCTCCAAGTCACTTACACATACTTGCATTTCATTTTCAATTGTATAAACAAACATATATTTTGACAACACTTTCCTTAAATAATTATAATTTTCTCTTTTAGGCAGCCAATGAATTCTGAGTGTATCTTTGAGTTTATATCTCCACACTGAGCTGTGAGCATGCCTCCTCCATTACAAAATAGAAACTCTTCTTCCATTTTAATTTTAGCTTCCTTTGACTTAAAGTCCACTCCAAAAAATTTGGGTTTCTAGAGTAGTAAATAGCATTTATTTGATCTCTTCCCACCAATTCAATTATACTTTTGAGTATTTCATTTACATTAATAGTCACGTTTTAATTTTCATTACACAACATAAATATATATCGCTTACTCCCATATGCCGGTTTGAATTGTATATTCCAAAGCTTCAGAGACTTGGTAAATCTAACCAATTTTTCAGGAAAATCCTTAAAATCAGCTGTAACATTGCTCACATTTCTAATTTGGTTTAATATTTCTCAATGCCATGGAGAAATAGCAAGTTTAGAGCTTGGGTTGAATTGATGAGTGTTCTTTATCATATTCAGACATGCTCTGTCTGATGATGCATGTTAGTCTTGGAATATGCGAGCTCTATATATGCATGTAAATTTTGTAATTCTTAATTAGGTAGGGTATGACTTAAATGAATAAAAGATTCTCAATAAAAAATTATATTTAAGGACAACATATTGAGTCAATATAATTTTAGTTTAAAAAATTAATGAACAAAAAATAAATTATATAATTGGAACAATATTAAATTCTGGATAACATAGTGATTTTGCTTCTGAATACTAGTTCATATATTGATTTTGTGTGTGAATACTGGATAACAAAGTCAGATCACTATGTGTATAAATTCATGACAGCATGGTGGAGTAAAAAAGGGGATTCTGCCCCAAGTGACATTCTTGTGTAGAACATCATGTGGACCAGTCACATGATTTTTGATAGGATGTGATGTCATATTAAGGAGCCTTATGGGATTTAAGCTGTGTCTAGGTCTTGTATCATGCAAATGGCTGAACATGGAGGGAAATTGCTGAAGTTTGCCAAAAATTCCTGAATACACTCAAGAAAAAGGACAACATTTTATCAGAAATTATTTGATCCCTATACTCACCAAGAATTATTTGATAAACAATAAATCTACTGTTTTCCAATAAATGTACAAGTATTGTACTTCCAACCAATAAAAAAGTTTTTAAAAATTAAAGAGTTTCCAAAATGTACAGTTCCAGTGGTCTAGGCTGTTGGCTGCCGAAGCTTGTGCATATAAGAGGTATTTGCTTCATTTTTTCTAGCTTGGCAAATATTGTTAACTGCACACCAGAACAGTTTAAAAACACAAAACTAAATTTTGCTCCATAAAAGCATAGCTTAAATTTAAGAAAGTAAGGATTTCTATAATGATTGATATAAGGATATATCAATCATTTTGATTGGCTACTTGAACATCAGTTACAACCAAGTGAATTCTGAATTGACTGATGTAAGCATTTAAAATGTGGAGTAGGGCTGTAGGAGTATGTCTTAAGGTTTGGGAAGCTTTTGACATACAGACTTAAGTGGTATATAGTTATCCATATTTAAAATGTCATGTTTTATTTTTACACATATTTTTGAGAAGTTCAAACTTTACTTCAGAACCCATTATGGATTAGATCTTGCCAACTTCTTTACCATTTCAGGGCTTCTGGAAGTTCTATGTTAAAGTACAGTAATGTTAAATTAGAACTCTTACAAGATTATGGCATGGTCATATTTTAAAGACACATGATTTATGGTGACATGTCCCAAGTCTCTCACAGGAATGAAAAAGCCAATAAACCTTATATGGATGAGTGTGACCCCATGCAGGAGGCATCATATTTAATATATTTTGATGTTAATAACTTATACAAATGGTCTATGAGTCAACAACTCTCTGTGAATGATTTCACTTGGATAAGTGATCAAGAAATTGCAAGTTTGAATATTGAAAATTGCCAATGATGTACCTACTGGTTACATTTTGAAGATGGATTTATATTACACCAATAATCACAATCTCCACAATGAGATCCCATTGGCTCCCCAAAGTTAACTCTTACAAAAAGAATGGCTATTCCCTATCTGAGTGAAGACTATATACCTTCAAAATACAAATGTTACACACATTGTATCTTAAAGGAATTATGTGGTTCATTATTAAACCCTACAACTATATTTGAAACTGGGAATGGAACTTATTAAAGTACATACAAGTATTCAATTTTTTAAAGACCCTGGTTGAAATCATATACTGATCTCAATATCAAGTTAAGACCAAAAGCCACTGATTATTTTGTGAGGGTTTTGTACAAGTTAATGAGCAATTATGTTTTTGGAAAGATGATGGGGAAATGTAAGAAACCATAACAATATAGTCATGGTGAATCATGAAAAAATATGTGCATACAAATGGCTAAAACCAGTTTCAAATCAAGAATTATTTTTGGTGAAAATTTAGATGCAGCACACCAGTATCCAGGAATCAATTTTTTTCAATAAGCCCATCTACATTGGAATGTAAATTTTAGATATTAATAAGTTTTATACCTACAATTTCCATTACACTTACAGTGTAATGGTGATGAGATATCACTTTTCTATTAAGACCCTTTACCATAAGACTATTTTCTATATTTGATTAAAACAAAAGATGCACATCATGATAATATGGTCAAACTACTCTTTCAAAATTTTTTGAAACCTTGAACTTTTCTACAAATTAGCCATTTCATTTGTTATTGATGGTTCCCAGAATTACCAATTTGACACATCAAGCCTCGTGGGATACTGAATCAACTGATTGCCAGTCAGATCGCATGGAAATTGTATGACATATAACAAAATCCAACTTTAATTATTTCAACAATCATTAATGTTATTAATTATTATGCAATTTGTTTAATGTTTAAGTAGCAAAGTAAAATATAATTCTCATTTATGGTTAAAATCATCAACAGGTGTTAAAATAATTAAGAACTTTTAATGCCCTGTATTTTAAGTTTATATTTCAATTGTATTTACCCTGTCAGGGTAGTCAAGTGTATAAGGAACTTTGCTTGGCGCTACAGTGGCTAAGCTTGCTACTGGTTTGAATCCAGGGAAACCTTCATTCCCCGGTTTAAATTGGTTTAAGTAGAATATGATCTTTTCATGTAGTTTGGTACATAGAACTGTTAAAGAATCCG
>PXIH01S0052886.1:0-10061 GCA_003024985.2 Euperipatoides rowelli
TGATTTTAAAAATGTATAAGTTTATTCCTAAATGTTTTATAATATTTGTATTACGCTAGCCTACCTGAAAGTCAAAATTTCAGAATCGCTTGATAAATTTTGAAAATAATATCACTGTGACCCAAAAACTAATGAAAATTTCAAACGATCCAGAAATATGTTTTTTTATTTCCTATTTTATGTGCCTAAATGATAAAAATATTTTTAACACTGTTGCCCAATTCATATTTGCATTTTGAAGCTTGTAACAAAATGGACTCGGATTCGAGTCATCAGCATATAATGAAAGTTTGCGTTGACTCGGAGTTGAGTCATAAGTAGCGAACGTGTTAATGAGATATTTTAATAGAGTTTGAACTGGATAATATCTAACTTGATGAATATAATTTTTTTAAAGAAGAATAACATTCAAGTTTTAGGTTTATTATTATATTATATTTTAAGTATCATAATTAACGGGTTTATTTTACTTCAAAAATGAAGCATTTATGCTGGTCCAATTTTCTATCCAGTGGATTAAGATCAGCAGACTGTTAGGAAATTTGAATGCTGCATGTACTGGATGTCGAAATCTAGAATGGAACAACAATTTACTTAGATCTCTAATATACCCTTACCTGGTTTAGAATCTTCAGTGTCATCTTCAGGTGATTTTCTATCTCTGTTGTAAGATGATGAATCTTTACTTNGACTGTTTCTGGTAGAACTGAAGCGTCGTTGCCCAGGCTGGTAAAGCTGCATCGCTGGACGATCCTGCATGAACACAAAAAAAAAACAAAATAGCAATAAGATAATGGTTTATAAACTGACAATATTTTATGAGAATTCAATACTAAAAATAAAAGTGTGCACGATCAATTAACTCAGACATTTTACAGTTAGCATGAAGCAACATTTTGAGACAGATATCAATTAATCCCTTAGAAACTTTCTATAAGAAGCATTCGAGTGAATATCACTTTCCTATATAACAGACATGCTTGCAATCACCAGCGTGAGTTGTATAAATCCTGTTCGAGAAGACAGAAGAAAAAAAATGTCTAAAGGCACGATGATAAAACTAGCTTCCATTAATCTTGCTTCCATACAAGGCATCTTTTAAGAGTGATTAAGATTATCATCATGGCAAGCATTGAAACTTGTCATAAAACTTTCTTGTATCCACTTAAATCTCGTAAATGAGTGAACAGTTGGGGTTCAATTTTTACAATTATTCATTGAATGCACGGTCATAAATCTCATCCTACTGTATATCTTTAATTGGAATATGTTCGTATTCCGAAGCCTGTAACTGCGCCATCTAATGGGCTCATTTGAAACTAAAAAAAAAAAATTTTCTCATTTGGATCACTGCGATATAAAAAAAAAAGTTGGATGCCTGTGCAACGGGCTTAAAAGTTCTAGTAAGTGATTAAGCTGTTCAACATAATACTATATATTCTAATCAGGCATAGTATTGTTAATTTTTTATTGCTGTTATAAACCTCACAAATTAGAAAATATTATAGAGATATAAGTTTAATCAAATCATGGCACAAGTATACACAAGTTTGTCGATGATCATGATGATAATATACAACGGATGGGATCAGCTAAATCACAAATCAAGTGATGATGACAATCGCATGTAATGACGCCAGTCAAATGCTTGAACCCTCTTGATAACGTTAGACAAAGACAATACAGACATTTCAGTTAAGGCTAAATAATGTTCAATGATTAATACAGTCTTATACACATAATTCTCTCTATGCTGTAAATGTTAAGATATTGTAAATCCATTTACAGTACATACATTATCCGAAGACCTTGAAACATCACTTAAAACATTCATGGAGACATTAAAACTGTTATGTGTATGTTCAGAACATTCTTTGGTACAATATACATTTCCGGATTAAAATTATCAAAGTACCTTAACTCCGTTTATATGATCCTTTTAAACAAAATGACCTATAATTCCTGTATTGATTCATAAGCTGCTTCATTCATATTACAGATAGCATGTGTTACAAAGAATGACCATTTTCGTCAGTGAATAAAATACGACCACATTTTTCCAGGTGCATTAACACAACCACCTTATACCAGGTGAGGACTTGGCAACCATTTTACCAGGTGCATGGATACGACCACCCTCAACCAGGTGCTAAAATACGACCACCGATTACCGGGTGCTGAAACGACCACCTATTACCACCTATTATAAAAACAATACACTCAACACTGGTTTTACCATGAGATCAGTAAAGTCATCACCGTGTCCCTCTTACTGTGAACTTGAGAAACTATCACAGCATTAAACCCTTGTTTAGAGATTAATACTATAACAAGTATCAGAACATAATTAATGTTAAGTGAACAGTCCTTTATTTGACTAGGGCGATTTACTAATAAAATAATAATTAGGATAAACAATGTTTCTGATCAGTACTATAATCTAATGTAACACAAATTATGTTAATAATTAAATTATGTTAACATTTCATTAAATACGTGTTGAATAGATGACACAGTATGTAATTTCTGTAGTGTGTAATTCCAACAAGTATGTAATCTCATATTAATCAGCCAATCAATTTTTTCCCTTCTGCAATTTTTTTTAAAAATTAAGAAAATGAAATGAACCATATATAGCTTACTGTACAACCTCCATGTCAATCCTGATGATCCAGGAAATTTTTGTTTTCCTTACAAATTTATTTAAATTGTGAAATCAAACAAAGCATTTTTTTTATTAAAAAAAATTGAATTTTACTTTATTTTGTGATATATTGTTCTTATTAACTTTAGTTTCTTATGCATACTGCATTAATACTGACAATCTGATAAAAATTGATATACAGTATGCTATATACTGTATATAAATAGTAGGCTATATAGCTTTTGTATATATTATAGTGCAGTATATAAGAAATATATAAAGTATAAATACCAGGAAGAACTTACCTTATTTCTAATTCTTCTTTCAGCTCTTGGATCCTTGGGTATGTCTGCCTTACCATCCTCACCACTTCCTTGTTTATCATCTTTAAATTTCCCTTCTTCACTTTGTTCTGAGGATTGAGATGACATTAATCGTTCCATTTCTTGACTACCATTTGCCCATTCTACATCATTTGGTTCAACACAAGAACTGAGCTCTTTAAATTTATCATTCACATCGGAACAATTGTCTTCTTTTGTGCTCGAAACCGATTCCGTTTCTTGATTTTCACTTTCTTCTATATTCAAGTTTTCTTTACATATTTCTTCTAAAGTTGCATCCTCCTTACTCATTTCTTCTTTACTTACATCTTCATTTTTGAATTCTCTTTCTGTGTCATTTGGTGCAGTTTCTTGTACAAGTTTAATTTTGTCGTCTCCCTGATCTTTGATCTTGTCATCTATTTTTCTTCTTTCATTTCGCCATCTGTCCTCGTATCTTACATGATCATGTTTGGGACGATCATCTAATCTGGACCTATCACTTCTATAATCATTCCGTATTTTATCATCTGATCTGACTCTATCTCTTCTATAATCATCACTCCTAGGTTTCAAGTCCATTCGACCAACCACGTCTCTTTTATGATCATCTCTACGACGCTCATACCGGTATCTTCTATCAATCATTTTGAATTTACTCTGATCGTCCAAACGTTCAACTATTCCATCAGCATCTTTGTTCGATGATTTTGAGGACTTTACCGATTCCTAATAAGTAAATCAAAATAATTGTTAAAAAATGAATTAAGTTTAAAGTTTATAAACCATTAAACAAAGGTCTAAAGGACTGTTAATATTTTGATTCTGGGATAATAGAGGGTTATAAAAATGCAAATCTCAATATGAATTGCTACTATCAATTAAAATGAAATATTTTTAGAATATTATACTTCATTCAGAAATTTGAAACAAAGACTTCTACATTCCTTGAAATTCATGACTGGATTAAAATATTAATACAAGATAATTATGTAGCAGTCGAAAAGAAGATTATATAACATCAATAAGATGGAAATGAACGTAAAAACATGAGCATGGAACCATCTCTTAAACTCAATGCACTATACTGTTTATATTAAAATTATATTGCTATAAAGGAATCAATAAGCTAATTATTGGATTATAAATATAAGAGTCTGACTCAATTAAGAAAAATGTATATCCTTAAATATTATAATGACAAGACTAAGATAAATAAAGTTACATGGGTGGCTAATATATTAATGATATCGATAGGGTTAAAAATATGAATGCAATCATATCAGGTGGTATAAATGAAAAACAGAGATAAAACTTTAATACAGTTCTGGTAGAGACACACACAGAGTAAAAGCAAAATGGGATAATGATTGCACTAATAGATAAGGTAGTGTATTTGGGAAACTTATCGCCCCTGTTTTTCAAAAAAGGGGCTGACATTTTAGCCAAAAATGAGTTAAATGCATGAAAGGGTTTCTATGATGGTACTCTATATGCAAAAATGAGAGACAATTTAGATAGAAAGGGGTCCAAAGAAACATATTTATTGTTTCTTATTTGCATAAGGAACTCACTACATTTTCACCTTTAATTTGCATAAGTGTCAAGATTTTCAATTCATCATAAATTTGAGACCAATTTCATGTTTAAATTACATACAAAGTGTCAATAAGTTTATAAATATATACAAAGTGTCAATAAGTTTTCCTGTTATAAATTTTCAAAGAGACAAAAAAACTTATTTTGCCTCTACTGAAATATTATTTTGTTAGTTAGCCCCTTATTGTAAAAGAAGGGCGTTATGTACAATTATTTTTTTTGTGGTACGATAAGAAATTTTAAATCGATAATTCTTGGCATATAGCCAACTGTACCATAATCTATATATACCAAAAACTTAAAAGTCTTGCGATGATGTAAAAATTAATGATGTTTTCATTGGTAGAAATTTAATTTCGGAAATAAAACTTCATTAATGCATATTTTATAATATTGTTTTTTACTTTCGATCAAAAAATAATTAACAAAAAAAAACTGCATGGCAGATGGAATATTCTACTACAGATTGCTTGTTGTTTAAAGCATTAATTTTTTTATGAATGGAACGTCCACCTTTAAGATATCATTAAAGAAACACTGTCTTTTCCCCCATTCATTTGTACATTTTATTTTATGAAAATCAAGAATAAATAGCTAGAATATTGACCACAAGTCACCATACTGACATTCGTAAACAAATCAAAATGCTATTTTTAAAAGCAGGAAATGACTAAATAGAATTTATAGCAAATCAACATGACTCAAGAGCTGAAATTCTATTAATTCTTACGATATGATTTAAAAACAATATCATTTAAACTGTAGACTATGTATTATTTTTCTTTTTAAAGCATTGTTCAGTAATATTAATGGAGTTTTTGTTTTGTTTTTTTACAAACGAATGATAAATAGAATAAATTTGTGGAAAAGGACTAAATACAGGATTTTTAGCGTCCCTTACAAGGTCCATACAGGATCATTTTTTTAACCTTCAATTACGGGATTACCGTCAATACAGAACGGTTGGCAATCCAACTACCAGATAACTCTGTTATGTAATTAAACTAAAATAGGCAGAGCTTAGAAATTTTGAGGGACATATATTATATACAGTATATTCAAATTTAAAATAGGCTACAAGTTTACAGTGGGTAAAATATAAGCTAATCTTCTTAAAAAAAAAAAAATTCTTACACTGCTATCTTTCCTGTCCATATTATCTTGAGACATATCAAACCTGAAAATGCATAACAAAGATGTATGTAGTAATAATTTGATTTATACAATTAGCTAAAAATAGGTTTAATTTGCTTAATATTTCACTCAAGACTTATACAAACTATAAAAATATGGACAATCTTACTTCTCTGATTTTTCATTCTTTTCATTATCATCCTTGGAAGTATGCCTAAGTCGCCTTTCTCGTTGCCTTTCCAGCTCTCTTTGCTTTTGTCGTTCTCTCAGTCTTTCTCGCTCCTTTTCTTTTTCTTTCCTTCTTTCTCTCTCTCGTTCTCTTTCCCGTTCCCTCCTTAATTCTCTCTCACGATCTCGGCTCAGTTCTTTATCTCGTAATGATTTTGTTCTGTCTTTATATATTTCACTATTTTCTTTGCTTCTCTCAGATCCGGATTTATCTTCTTTATCATCTGATTCTTTAGATCTATCTTTAATTCTCTCTGGATTTTTAAGCAGCTGAATGCAGGGGAAAAAAAACATATTAAAAATAATAATTAACAACAAAAATCTAACAATGAATACAATCTTTATTTCTTAAGTACTGGAATAGAAATGAATAAATTTATAGGTTTTTAAATTCTTTTTAACAAGTATTAAAATGAAAACATCAAGAAAGGAAGGGAGACTATTTACTAGAATTCTTAGCCAGGCCCGGATCTACAGATTTTGGGCCCCCCCTGCAGGAAAATTAAATGGGGCCCCTCAATTGATAAGCTTTTTTTTTTTTTTTTTGGTTGTCTGGAAGTTTTTCTATTTTAATGCTGGTCAATCCCCGTGACAATAATGTGTTTATATTTAGAACTAATTATGGTTTAATGATATTATTTTGGGTTAAACCTTGGAATAGAAATTTAAGCAAAATTGGAAAATAACTTTATTTATTGACTTATAGATCAGTAAGATNTGATATTATGTCCCACATCATTCACAATTTGCGCATCATAATCCTTTTAAAAAAAAAAAATTCTTCCTTGATTTCATGTCTGCAAATTTCCTTAATTTTGCTGTTATTTTTTAATGTTTCTGATTGATCCTTAAGTCATTTTCGTCTTTTGGCAGCACCACTTGTTTCACTTAGCTCCATTTTAGAAACTACTGGCATTAGAGCATGCACAATGAAAAAGACTAGGAATTTTTTGGGGCTCCTGGTCGTCAGAAAAAAAAAAAAAAAAAATTTTTTTTTTTTTTTTTGGGGGGCCTCCAGGATGTCAGGGCCCCTCCGCATTGCGGCCTATAGATCCGGGCCTGTTCTTAGCACTTGTGCAGTTTAGGAGGTGTCGCTTGAGAGCAGTTAACGTTTTCAACAATTTTTTTTTTTTTCAACAATTAATTTAGTCATTCATAGTGGTATTCTTGGCCTCTACAAATTAAGCATTATGCTTTATGAAAAAAACATACTGCAAATTGGTATACAAAAATTTCATTTAAATTTCACAGTATCTGTATGACCCAGTAAATGTGTTGATGCATTGAGTTCACAGTATTAGGTTACGCTGATATGCAACGACAACGGAAAGACTTTTATCTCTGATTAAACAAAAACATTATTCTTATTGAGTTTTAGATGGAAGTTAGTAAATAAATTTACATAGCAATCACGGAAAATAATGTTTAATCCGTAGCTGATGAGATACCACTGAAAAAGAAACTTTAAAAACGTTGATATAAAGTACCGAATTGTCAATAAAATAATAACTTTTATTTCAAAATGATTATACAATTTAAATTTTTTTAAAATTCAAGTATGGTACTAAGAATAACCTTGAATAAGGATTGTTTTTTTTTTTACACAAAGATTAAACCAATATGAAATACTTTGAACTTTTCATTACTCTGTGGTAACAATATGACTGAAATTTTATGCTAAAAATAAAAAAATATATAAATAGGCCTACAATAGGAATTTTGTTACACTGGCTATATTATATTAAAAAAATGTATATATTTACAGTACGTGCTTATTTACATTAAAACTTCTTCAAATGATCCAAGAAAATTTTCATTCTAAAAAAAATGAAACAGGAACAAGTTGATTCAACAAATCCTACGGATAAATTTTTCTTGATATGACTAGAGACAAGTAATATGTAAACATTTCAAGTACCGGTATTTGATTTGAAATCAAAAAATATACTTTGGAGTTTCTGTTTTTACAGTAAACATATTTGAAGATAGTAAGTTTTTTTTTCCTTTTCCTTAATTCTATAAGGTATTCAAATGTTAAAAAAAAAAAAAAAAAAAAAAAATCAGAACCAATTTTTTTAATTATAATTTTTCTAAAACAACAAAAAAAAACTTTTAAAAATTTTAGTTCTTATACTGAACATTCACTAATCATGATTATACTGTATAGGTAAATTAAAAATCAAATTTTTTTTATATTAAAAAAAAATACGTTTTAGAGATTTAAGAGATGTAATATTGTAAAAAAAAAAAAAAAAATTAAATTGCTAATTTTGAGCACTTTTATTTTACAAGGTGAATTATATTTTAAATACATATTTCTGGGACCAAGAAAAGAAGTACGATATATAAATTATGAATGCCAAAATTATTTCTTTTAAATTTTATACAATAAATATTCGTTTACAAAATTTTTTTTAAAAAAAAAAAAAAATAACACTTGTATCACAGTTCCCAAATAAATGGCCCTAAACACTAAAAAACAACACTATATTAAATAGTGAGAACATTTTAAATTTTAAAATTAAAGATTTAAACCATAATAGTTAGAATAACATTAATAAGTGTGAAAATGACAGACAATGAAATTCCAATTTCTTGTCAAATAGAAGGCCTAAAGTTATTTATCATTTAGCGATAAACTTTCATAATCATTAAAAAAGAAAAAGAAATTTAAAGCTCAAAGACAATATTGTATTAAACAGTGGGAATATTTTATTTTAAATTTAGGATATGGTATCTTGAAATATTGACACACCTTAACTTGGGGTTCACTCTTAGACTTATCTTCCCTAATTTTCTGTTTTTCTTTCTCTTTTTCCTTTTCTTTAGCCTTTTCTTTTTCAATTTCTCTTTCCCTTTCCTTCTCAGCTTTACGTCGTTTCCTTTCCTCCTCCCTCGCTCTTCGGCGTTCAAGATCCCGACGACGACGTTCCTCTCTCTTTTCTTCTTTGATGCGCTGAAAGGATGATACACTGTACAAAATTGGCTCACAGGAAGGTTCATAGAAAAGGCACTAATACATTAAAAGCGAGTTTAACCACGTTAAATATTTAGAAACAAGCAAGCAAAGCTTAGAAAGGCAGAGGCAATCTTAGAAAATGAAACCACTTTTACCTGCCTCTCTACCCTCTTTTGTTTCAGATATTCAATTAATGGTGTAATAATCTTTGGCACACCATTATTAGCTGAAATGAAAATATGAATAAAACATTATTCAGTAAAATGTTGGAAAAAGTTAAACAATTAAATGATAAATATTTTTTTTAGATTCAAGAACAGTTTCAGGAAAAGATAAATTTGAAAAAGAAAAAACAAATAGATTAAAATATTTTTGGCCTATAATAATTACAGATAATTTTAAATTTAGATTTATTACATTTGATTAAACATATTTAGAACATATTTAGAGATTATTTTCAAAGGAAGTTTGGTAGTTATTGTATTATATCCAAGCATAAATGACAATATACAGTAGTCTAAATATAAGGTCTAAAATCATTTTTAAATCCTAAATAAAAACTTTAAACCAAGGATGGCTAAACCACTTAATTATGAAAAACTTATAGCATTTAATCAAGAAAAAAATTAGAAATTAGTAAATTCAATTAGAATAGACAACATTACATCCAATTTAAACTTATTTGTGGGTTACATGTATGAGCTACAAAATGTTTGCAGTATTTTAAATAATTACGGTATATAAAAACTACTTTTTTTTTTCCAAATCATTCTTTGTACAAACATTTATTGGTCTTTCAATGATAAAAATTCATTTATGAATTGCTTGTATCTCTCCACTTTTTTTCATTTGGATTCTAATAAATGCTATAAAAATACAAGATGGCTGCTCATTTGCATAATTATATGCCCATAATTAATAATTTTTTTACATGAATAATCATGGCTTAAGGAGTACTCCAACATATTCAAAACTTAGATTTCTAACTATTTAAATAAAAATTTTGATCTAATTGGTAGCATGTCTCCTTAAATTTCAACTCCACAATATTTTTTTTTTTTTCAGACTTTAATATAAATGGAAAAATTATAAAAACAAATCTTTAGAAATGAATTAAATATTATAAATGTCGAGATCAAGAGCAAGAAGGCAATCTGGAATGTCGAGATCAAGA
>PXIH01S0052901.1:0-11255 GCA_003024985.2 Euperipatoides rowelli
AGCTTTATTGGAGCTAAACGCAAGAAATAAGGACAGTCCTAAATATGGACGGTCGACTAACTAGAACGTATAAGAATAAGAGAACTACATGTTCTATTTTACCTCAAGGCTTTGCAGCCTTTGAACGTGTTAGAGTTCTATCTTGTGGTGAAAGATAGAGATACCACAAAAACAATGTTAAAATAAAATGTTAATAGTCTATGTAATTCTTCAAAATATGAATTTCAGATTCTTGTTTAACTAAATCATCCTCTTCACCATCTGAATCGTCCAGTTCCACATCAATGTCTGCCCCATCTGCTTATATTCATTTTTTCAATTGGTGTATGTCTGCCGTTTCCACATGGCCTTGCACTTCAATAGGTTAACCAGGCATATACAGTTTGGAAGTTTTCAGGCATGCACACATCTGGTGCTGGGGAGCCCTGCATCCATTTTATAGCCAAATTGCCTTTGTCATCTATGGTTCAGCCACAGTCCTTGGGATCTGGGACTGTAGGCTGAGTTACAAGGCTGCACTGCCAAATCACTGCCTGGTAGTTTGCATGGAGAAAATGCATGTATAGTCAGTCTCTACATGGTGGAAGCTTGCTAGATCCTGACTCTTCCCTCTTTGCACAAAAGAGTTTATATCTGAGATAGTCGATGAGAATGAATTCAGTCAACACACTAAGTCCTGTATGTTGTCAAATTTAGCTATTTAGATACATCCCATCCTTTAACAAGATTAATGCATGCATCCTGTAATATTTCACTCTCTTTCAGATGTTTCAGTGCAGTCAGTTTCCTACGAATGGCAAAGGCACTGACTGTTTCACAGCCAGTGAGTGCATGCAGCCCTACAAGGTTCTGGCAGATTTTATCCCCTAGAGAACTTGTAAGTTTGCCAATGTCAACATATAGTGTAATGTTCTGTGTACTACACTTCTGATATAGAGAACATTTTATCTTCATACTGAATAAAAGGTAAAGTATCGGAACATCTGTGTCGTCAGTAGTGATGACTATGAATCTGAAACCATCCTCTGGTGCATGCTTAGCATGAAGAAGCATCTATGTGTTAGCTTCTTCTTGGGTTGACTTTAGTGCATGAATTTCATCCCAGTCATCTTTTGTGATCATGTAGCATGACACTCCACAGGTTACATACAATGACTTGTTCTGGAGCTTCTCTCTCTTTGCAGGCTGTTTCCACTGTTCAATGAAAAATTCAATCAGAGCCATATTGTTTTCTGTACTACCAAGGAATTTCCACAATTGCAGAGTGTTATGACCAGGTTCAATGTTCTTCCACTGTGTACCAGTGATGACTCTGCAGCATCTCTCAGCATTCTTGAATGATGACTCCCAGTAGACATCGAACACAACATCAATCATGCGACTGTGAAGACCCTCATGCAATGTTAGGGACAAAGCAGAATCTGCTAGCTGTTCTAATGTCTTATCTCATTTCAATTTCTAGACAAGGCTCATGCCATCAATGATGCATGCATAAGGTTCTGAAACCGTCTGTGTCGGGGACAAATTTTATTTATTTTTCGCCGAGACCCATCACTGTTTGAGAGTGACGATGGCAGTGGACCCAGTGGGTACGCTAACACATTTCTAATGTGTATTTATCTGTTCTGTGCAAGTAGAACCATGTGCCCAAATAGATTTTTCTCTACCGCTAGGATCACCCGCTTTCCTAAAGCTTTGCTACCAGCATGCTTTTTCTTATGTCGATGAATGTCTTCAATTTCTTTTTGTTCATATTATCGCGGAATTTTAGTATTGGTTGCCGATTCTCCAAACGATCTGTCTTGAAAGATTGGTATACTTCCTCATCAACAGCATGAGCTTTGAGAGATCACTGGCAACATATGGTGGTGCTACAAATCCCGGTGGACAAATTCACCAACTCTGTTTGATTACAATTTGAGTGGATCAATCCAGCTGTTCTCTATCAGATCCACAAATGCTTTCACATCAGTCTCATCTTTCCTAATCTGGGGGAGGTGCTGGTCTGGGTGACTCAACTGCATGGAGCTATATTTGCCTACCTTTTCCCTCAGCCGCCTGATGTTAGGTAGTACCTATGGACAGCTCTTGGTTTGAGACTGAATCCTTTGGTCACCGAGGTGTTTGAGTGTTCTTAGATCTACCGGAATTCTTCCAAATGGAAAATCCCGCCGTGCATGAAGTGTGTATGTACATCTGCGTGATCAATTGCAAGTCGAGACAATATTGAATAAAGCACAATCAAAATTTGACATGTAGTATATAAACCTTATCTAATATATAAGCATTCTGATCAGTTCATTGCAATATGTATTAATTTGTATTAACTTCACCCAGCTACTATATACCGATTTTTGTGTATGGGTAAACACCCATGACACATTATAGAGTAATAGGACTAAGCTGCTTCGATGGAAATGTTACCATGGTTTAATGCACTTATATGGACCCTACAAACAAATTGTTACCACAAATTTTTTGCCACCCTAGATGATACCAATATCTGGTCCGGCTCATGGACTATAAGTATCACATAAAAATAACTTTATTTATTGAAAAGCTTGGGACATTTTATGAAGAAAAATAAAAAATAAATAAAAATTTGATGCATAATTTAACTTTAAAAAGGACATTATTTGCAGAGGTCATGCTTAAGGTTAAACCAACATGAAACATTTTTTTCTAGTCACGTGGTCACATGTGACAAAAGCAGTGGACAGCTCATTGATCTATCTATTCTCTGACCATTGTTAATTCAAATTCTCCTAGTGAAAGTTCGATCAATAAAAATGACTGTATTTTTGATAGTTTGGATTAAACATTCTAGTGGAACTGTAAAGTTGGTTGGATTTTAAAAATAAATATGCAAAACAATAATATACATGTCACTAGTAATACATGTGAAAACAGTTTATTTTTTTCTTTTATTACTAGCAATATTAAAATTTACATATAGATACAAAGAAATTTGAAAATATCATGATAAAAAAGCTTGCACATTCAACTTTACACTATGCTGTATAAATGGTGATTGGCTGGGCTAGGCATAGCTTGGAGGATGGGAGTCTAGATGAAAGGGAAAGAACAGGATGAACAAAAATGTGAGTGGTATTGTAATATTTACGTACAATAGTGTTCTATAGTTAAAGGCTTAAAAACTAACAGCTTCCAGGAGCAGAGCCCCTGGAACATGGGGCAAGGGGGGCTTACAGCACCCCAAAACTCCCATCTGATCTGGGAGTTCACAAAGGAGGGGGGAGTTGTTGGGGATATTGACCCGGGGCCAGGACCAGGGGGGGAGCATATATGAAAAAACTCCATAAGAAATTACATAGTGATGACCAAGGGTGATAAGAGGCAGAGGTGTAAGCCTGGATAAGTGGCCAGTCAGTAGGTCCAGAAAGGTCAACCAAACGTACATAAAAAAAAGCTTAACAAATCTTCACGAACAAGGGGCCAAATAAAAAAAAGTTTATCTCAAAAATATGTATTGGACCTGCTTGGATTTCCAGTCCAAGCCCCAATTAGGATGTGGCCGTCCTATATCTGATAACATTCACGCTAAATTATACAAACAGTTTCCCCCTATACAACCTTCCATAAGTCGCCAAAAAAAAAAAAATCACTTTTTACTAGGGGGTCCTCAATGTTCCGACGGGGCCTTTTTAAACCATTCTTAAACTTGAAAATGACATACCATACTAGGCTAGTCTATTAAAAAATTTAAAAAAAAGCTCCCTTTGTTAAGATTAACATAATTATCTTTTATTTTGATAAAATATGTTGTGGCTAAAAGATCACCATTATCTTTCAAAAGATTGGAGAAATAATTTTATTGGAAAAAATATCTTATTGTCCCCTCCCCCCCCCCCCCNCCTTTCAAACAGCTTTGCATTTCTACCAGCCTGAAAAAAATTAGTAATCAGTATACGCTGTATTTTTTTATTTTTTCTACAGTAAAAACATTTAGTTTTCAATAAATTATAATATATGAACTTTACAAGCTCCTGGCAATAATAAATTAGATCTTTGGATAAACATGTCAACAAAGGCTCCTCCTTCATACCAGTGTTACCAAGTTTCATAGATTTTTATTTTTATGTATTTTTTTTTCTTTCAGAATTTGTTTAATTCAAACTTCAATTAAATCATACTATTATACACACTTTATTAAACTGTGAATTAACTAGACTTTTTTTTTTCTTTTGCAAATAAAAGGTCCTCTTAGTGTGTGTTGGAGAGGAGAGATTATTTTAAACAGCAATATAAGGGGAACGTTTCTATTAAAATACTGTATTACATTCTCCCTTCACTACCACTGGAGGATTTTCTTATTTACATTTTTTTTTAAATCCTACAACCTAGTACATCTGGAGAAAATATTTTTTTAGTGGAGAAAAAAAAAACTAAACCCTTTCTCCAACTAGAGAAAAAAAAATTCACGCAGCTGAAACCTTGCGTCTTGTAATTATTTTAATTTACTAATTAAAATAATTACAAGACGCAGGTCCCCTCGTCCCCCCCCCCTTTAATTGGGGCCCTAAGACTGGAAATCATGGCTAAGTTTTTTTGTTTTTTTGGGGGGGGAGGGGGGGGGGCTATTGGAACACTTTGTAAGGTGTTACAAGGCTACTTTTTTTATAAACTTTTTTTTTTTTTTGCTATTAAGTAGGGCCAAAATGTCATAACTATGTAGTGTCATCTTATGTAATTTGGTCTTCCATGGCTCCCTTGGAAAGGGACCCGGGATCATAGTCCCAACCAATCCCGTCACTCCCTCTGGGGGCCCTGGTAGGCCCTCTACGATCTAAGGTTCTATTAGCAATTAATTGATTCAATATTAAAACCAAAAAACGTAAATTCAATAAAATATAACACCAAAATAGTTAGAAAAATAAACAATTTATTGATTCTACTGCTTTATCTTTTTTTTTTTTTTAAAAAAAATCAATTCGCTTTTTGTGTAAAATTCACAAAAATATTTATAAAATGAAAATAGCTAAAAAAAAAAAAATTTCATAGCCTAGTGGTAAGTTTATTTAAGTCAATAAAAAAAAAAAAGCAAAGATTATACAAATACCACATCTTAAAATCCTTCAATACGAGGGCCGTGCTAATCAATGGCGATCAATTAACTTGTATAAATATCATGATTACTATAATACTATTACAGTGTATGAAAACTATAGCGACAATCACCATCTGCAGCCTGTATGCTTCCTTCTGTCCTCCCTTAGCCTATTTATCTGCGAGCTTATCTCATTTGTATTTAAAAATAAAAACAACATATAAAAGAGGGAAGATAATCAACCTCCTCCCATTTTAAAATCCTTAAATAATTATTTAAAGTAAAGCGTATAAAATTCCATTCAGATTATCACAAGCAGTCTAGAAGAAGATCTTTTATTTATTTTAAATTGTGTTAGTTTTGATTAACTAGTCAGCTGAATACCTACAACAGACTGCGTCAAAGTGCCATGGTAACCAGATCTTGTAACTTGGTAACAGATGACTGGGAACAGGCGGCTAGATCTTACATTAATGAAGTGTGCCATTTTCCCCCCATCAAAATGTATGGTTATAAGATTTTTTAAAAAAAAATAACAAAACAGCAATTATATAAAATTATAATAAATTTATACTTTTAGTACAGAAGACAATTTATTTTGCTCGATTTAATTTTAAACAATATAAAAACTAAAATGAAAACAAATATATTCGGCAAAAGACCATCAATCTTCCCTCCAAATAAAATCTGTCAATACGAGGATGAATATAAAGAGCATGATTTCACAATATAGCAAACAATACTTGTTCAATTCATTCATTCATTCATTAAGAATGATTAGATTAACACAATCAGCAATTAGCTATTTCCCCAAATGTTTCACAAGGTGGAGGGAGTTTCTTAATCTGGTTGAGTAATCAGCTGAAATATAGCATACGCAGTATATTTATTGTGTACCGTATATGCTATTTTAACATTATTCCATTCCTATAAAGGATGACACAATAACGTATCATCATAGAGCTACTTAACAAAATATTAATATACATATTAAAATAAAATGAGAAAAGATATAGCTCCTGTAGATTTCTTTAGTAAAGTATAAAATTAAAGCTATGTGAGAAATTAAAGTTTGTTATAACTAACAAAATGTGTCGTATTTCTTTCCATTGATGGCAACTTTTAAGCACTTTTTTTAAAAAAAACAAACTTGTTTCTACTTTGTCTGGCCCGTCGTCTTTCCTTCCATCAAGACATAATATAAATCTTGATCCTTAGAATCTAAAGCCACCAACTATATCATTAGGTTTATCTTTAAGTCGTAGAAATGGTATGAATTTAAATTTTAGATTTTCTGTCTGTCGTTTGTCCATTCATATAACTCTTGATCTTTACAAATTAGAAGCATTAAACTTTCTGAAACTCTTGGAAATGGTATGAATTTCAATTGTCGTTTGTATGTCCGTCCGTTGTCCATCCATGTTCAATATAACATCTTTACAAGCTAGAAGCATCAAACTTTCTGCATTATTTTCATCTCTAAAACTCAAGGAAATGGTATGAATTTCAATTGTCGTTAGTCTATCTGTCCATCCATGTTCAGTATAACTCTTGATCTTTACAAGCTATCAGCATCAAACTTCCTGCATTATGTTCATCTCTAAAACTCATAGAAATGGTATAAATTTTAATTGTCATTTGTCTGTCTGTCGGTTTGTCCATCCATGTTCAGTATAACTCTTGATCTTTACAAGCTAGAAGCGTCAAACTTTCTGCATTTGTTCCTCTTTAAAACTGATGGAAATGGTATGAATTTTAATTGTCATTTGTCTGTCTGTCTATTTGTTCATCCATGTTCAATATAACACTTGATCTTTACAAGCTAGAGGCGTCAAACTTTCTGCATTATGTTCATCTCTGAAACTTGTGAAATAGTATGAATTTCAATAGTTGTTTGTCTGTCTGTGGGTTTGTCCATCCATGTTCAGTATAACTCTTGATCTTTACAAGCTAGAAGCGTCAAACTTTCTGCATTTGTTCCTCTTTAAAACTGATGGAAATGGTATGAATTTTAATTGTCATTTGTCTGTCTGTCTGTTTGTTCATCCATGTTCAATATAACACTTGATCTTTACAAGCTAGAGGCGTCAAACTTTCTGCATTATGTTCATCTCTGAAACTCGTGAAATAGTATAAATTTCAATAGTTGTTTGTCTGTCTGTCGGTTTGTCCATGCATGTTCAGTACAACTCTTGATCTTTACAAGATAGAAGCACTAATATTTCTGCATTACATTATGTTTATCTCTGAAGCCCAAAGACTGGTATGAATTTCAATTGTAGTTTGTCTGTCCGTTTGTCCATTCAGGTACAATATAACTCTTGGTCTTTACAAGCTAGAAGCATCAAACTTTCTGCATTATGTTCTCTGAAACTTGTAGAAATTGTATTAATTTCAATTTTGGTTTGTTTGTTTGTCATCCATGTACAATACATCTCTAAAAGTCCTAAAAATAATATGAATTCACATTTTGGCTTGTCTGTCTGTCCATCTGTTTATCCATGAACATTAGGCTATAACACTTGAGCCTTAGAAGCTAGAAGACTTTTAGAGACCAAAAGAATGCAGACATTTTGTCACTCTAGCTTCTAAGGATTATGCTCATCTCTAAATGTCCTAGAAATTATATGAATTTAAATTTTGTTTTGTCTGTGTGTGTGTGTGCATGTGTTCATCTGTCTGGGTATGATGAAATTATTGTTCCTTAGAAGCTAGTCACAAAATATCTGCATTAAGTACACAATAGAACTCTTGATCCTTGGAAGCAAGAGCCACTCTACTTTATATGTTAAGTTGGTCTCTAAAAATCTAGAAATGGTATGAATTTTAATCTGTCGGTCTGTGTACAATAGAATTTTGATCCATAGAAGCTAGAGCTTCTATGGATTAGGTTCATATCTAAAAGTCCTAGAAATGGTGTGAATTTTGATTAGTCTGTTTGTCCATCCTTTAAATTAAAATAAAAATGATTAAGTAGTTAGATTTTTTTTTAACATTTTAGTTATCATAAACAATATTTGCAGCATCGTATGGATATTGAGAAGAAAAGCTGAAAATTTGGAGATTTTTAACCATCTAAATATGCACATTATTCTAGGGATGTGACATCAACAACTAATTTAACACTTTCTGCAGGATCCACCTAAGTTTGCACGACGGTGCTTTTCATGGAACTTAATGAGAGTTTTTACTACAAAGCAAAGCGTCTCTAGGCAAATGCTGCGCTTCACTTCCAAGATATTGTTTTCTCTCTCAGAAAACGCAACTTAGTGCTAAGCTTAGAAGAGAAGATCTGAGTCTAATCAATTCGTTAGCAGTTTGATCAATGCGGAAGATGTACATTAAATGATCAGCATTCCACATTTCACCATTTATGACTTCTGGTGTTTTTATCAATTAGTAACTACATTCCACATTGGTGGTATGTAGCTTTTCTTTTTCTTTTTTGTATGGGGAAAATAATTTTCCACTCACATAATTCACCTGTGAAAGACTTCAATAGGCCTGGGGTCAGATAAGTTACTACAACTTTCACAGAATTGGTGGTGGAATGATTAAAATAAAAAGACCTTATTCTCAATGATTTTAACTAAGTTGAAAACAAGTGATAACATCATCACCATATCTAGCCCAGAAAAATTTGGGAAATATTTGTTAGAGCTCTCCCTATTCCTATAGGCCTACCCAATTTTTTTAGCTGGCAAAAGTTTGAGTAACTCCCTGGTTAAACATTTCTCAAAATATTTCAATAAATATGATAAATCATTCTAATTGATAGGTATTAATGGGAAATATTTAACAATCCAATGGGTGTGTCGGTATGCTCGGAGCGTTGATGTTGACGTGTCCGGTACGCTGGCATGCTCAGTGTATTAGGGCTAACAGTGCACCAACATCCTTGTGTTTAGTTTAAATGCACCTATTTGTGTATTTATATCCCTTTATCTCACTTGTCTTCCGTTGTTAGACATTTCTTTTTAAAACTGAGTGCTTGTTCAATCTTGTCGAGTATGATTTAGTCTAGATTTCAGCATCTGAAATGCTTGGTGCACTGCATTTACCACACCTCTGTTCTTGTAAACAAATTTTATTTAGATTTATTGCTTATATTCAGTGGTGCACCCAAGTGTGCTGGGATGGAGGCAATATTGTGCACTTCGTTCAAAAGTTTTCTATACCCCCCCCCCCAAGAAAAAATTCTGGGTGCGTCTCTGCTTATATTATAAGCCCTTCAGAAGTGAGTGATTTTTCTATTTTTGTGTTCAAAAACACGGATAGATTTTATTTAATATTTTAAATTGTCATAGTATATAAGATTGATCAAAAAACAAAAATTTGAAAATGACTCAAATTTTATTCATTGCTTACAGCTATTTTACAGGAGACGAGCTTATCACATTTGATATAAAAATAATTAAAATATAGGCTATATATTATAACATTTATTTCATAAAGAACAGATTCTAGTATAGGGGCCTATATGATCTAAACTTCCAATTGTATTTTTATTATTGCAAA
This sequence comes from Euperipatoides rowelli, assembly GCA_003024985.2. Classification (NCBI taxonomy): domain Eukaryota; kingdom Metazoa; phylum Onychophora; class Udeonychophora; order Euonychophora; family Peripatopsidae; genus Euperipatoides; species Euperipatoides rowelli. The sequence goes on from PXIH01S0052901.1 coordinate 9,587, forward strand.
TCAGTTTGGGCCTTAGTAATTCTTCAGGGGGGTTTTTTCCTACAGTTTTTAACATTGAGAATTATGATATTATGGGAAAGTACTGTCTCAGATGATGNTCGCTGCTTACATACTGGTGAATTATAAAATAAATGAAACGTGATAATAGCGTTGGGCAGTCTGAATTGACAAAAATTATAAACACAATTATTTCCAAGTGGCCAAAATTATACTCTGATAATATTTTTTACAACTATAGAATGTATAGTGTATATATGTTTATGATTCATGAACATAATGAAAAAGATTGAGAATTTTAACCTGTTTAGCCTACACGTTTCTTTATTTTCCTGCTTCAACTTATATTTTGCGCTTTACTTTTTAAAACATGATTATTTTGGCTCAGTTCATTAAAAATAAAATATTAAAAAAAATAGCCTATTAGTTTTACTGAAATAATGATTTATTTACTGAGAGGTTTTGGATGTCACCCCCCCTTCCCCCCCCCACATATATTATGATTTTGGACTCATCTAGTGAGTGTTATAGACTCAAATGTATAATCCGATTGTATCAATGTGATCATAATATTATAGTTCAAAAACACACTATGGTAATCCTATATGTAATGTGGAGTCAAAATAACACAAAATATACACTAAACAAGTAATGAAGTTAAGGTTCACAGATCTTACAGCCAATCAAGACTCATGATGGCGTTACACAAAGGTAGTCCAAGCTATCCCAGAATTCAAAGGGTTTAGAAAAAATATGTACAATAGGGAAAGAACTAATCTAAGTAGGCCTACTGATTGAGATAGTTTTTATATATATAAATTAAGATTAGCCTATATGTTATTTTTATTAATGGGACATAAATAATGCTAAACTATAATACCGGTATGTTATATTGTGTACATAGCCTTAATAAATCTATATATTAATACGTGAAGGGAAAACTTTGGATCCCTTCTTAAGCATATTGCGCACACGGAGGAGTGTGGGATTTGGCAGAGTTAAAGTTTATATGGAGAGGGAGTGCAATAGCTAAAAATTTATGTATAAAATTAAAACATTCATTGTTTAGCATTGTAACGGCTTTTTACAAAGGAGTGGCGGCTTAAATTTTCTTATTGGTCTAATTTCGACCAACACTGGATTACTAGTATGTGGGCCTATTAATGGTCAAATGGGTTAGTAAGTAATTGTTATATTTTAATACATTATAAACTAGAGAAATAATTTTCAGTAATTAACAGTTCAACAAAGGTAAAATTAATCATTAAATGAGAGTATTTTAGGCAACTGAATTGTTATACTCAACAAAGCATTACAGTTTTATATACAGTATATGCGATTTTAAGTGATTGATACACTCTCACACTCTTTAGAAACTGAAGTATTATTTCATCAGTAAAGGGTTATATAAACATGACAAATTATTCAATTGGTTAGAGTTGTGAGTATGTTGGCATGTGACTAGGGTTGGTTATTCTTAAATAATTATTTATTTTACGATGGCCCATGACAGTGAGCTCTCACACTCCACTTTTGAGAAAAGACGGAATCATTCATGGCCACAATTATCAAGATATGCCTAAACAGTGATTAAGCTGAGCAAAAAATATAATATTAGCCATTTGGCTAATTATAGTAAACAAATTTTAGCAAAAATAGGATGTTCATAGCC
>PXIH01S0053012.1:624-11087 GCA_003024985.2 Euperipatoides rowelli
CCCCCCGCCCCATCCCCCAAGAATGGGCAAGTCTATTTTCATTGTCTAAATGATGGAATGCAATTGCCCCCTAGCATGCCCATGTGATTCTAGACCTCTAGTGTAACACAAATTTCAAATTTGAACTTAATCAAAGCACTTTAAAAAAATTAGATTTTGGGGCCCCCTAGCACCCCTATGTGACCACCTAGGACCTTGGCCTTTTATATACATATTCTAGACTTCTAGTGTAACACCAATTTCAAGTTTCAACTTAATCGGAGCATTTTAAAAAATGGAGATTTTTTTTTTTGGGGGGGGGGGGCTCTTAGCACCCCCATGTGGCCACCTAGGACATTGACCTTTTATATACAGTACATATTCTAGACATCTAGTGTAACACCAATTTCAAATTTCAACTTAATTGGACAAACCATTGGGGAGAAAATTCAATTTAAAGAATTCGGAATACACAGAAAATTTGTTTTTTTAATATAATAATTCTGTTTCATAAATTTTCTTTGCAATAAAGATATTATAATTAATAATTTTAAAATATTACATTAATTGGATTATGTTCTGGTAATAAATCGCATAAATGACAGCAAATTGACTCCCTTACCTAAATCTGTCGTCTGAAATAGTCTCCAAGAATTGACATTAATTTGTAAGGGGGGCTTACTAGTTTAGCAAAGTGGGGGATTGACTTCTCAGTCACTCTGCCATACCCAGGAACCTTTGTATTTGTTTTATGGTTTTTTTTTTTTTTTTTGGGGGGGGGGGCGATTTATCAATTGCTTTTACTTTTGTGGGATCCATGTTAATAGTGCCCTCCTTTATTATTTTTTCCTAAGAATTTAAATTCTTTTACGCAAAATTGGCATTTTTCAATTTTACGTATAAATTATCCGCTCCGAGTAGATTTAATACTGCTTGGATTTGTGATGATGTCATCAATATCTGTAACAGTTAGCAAGAAATGGTATTGGGTGCTGTTTACCCATATGCTTAATATGTCAATTCTTGGAGACTATTTCAGATGACAGAATTAGGTAAGGGAGTCAATTTGCTGTCATTTATGCGATTCATTAACAGAACATACTTGAGACGTTTCATGTACAACCCAACACGAAAAATTCAGAAATCAAAAGGATTTTTTCCAGGAACTATTACAGTGAATAAAACTAAAAGTAATGTGCATGACCTCATTCTAATGACTACCAGACAACATCGTACTCGCTTATTGCCATATACGCAATAAATGGATCTGTCAAGCTTGTGATGTCATTCTCTGTCAGACATGGGATTGCTTTGCTATTTACCATTCTTCATAAATAAGTAGCTCTTACTTACAATTACTTGAATTATGCAATCAAGCAATTTAAAATTTATATTGCAATTTGATACTGCCACAGCCAACCAATGTCGGACAGGCTAGAAAAGACCCAGTCAGAAGTTCTGTATAAAGGCTTATTTCTGTAGTTGTGACATTCTGAATGGGAGGGGGGGGGAAGAGGGAGGGCCCACTTTGATTAAAAGGCATTAAGGCCTGGTCAGCAATTGCTGACCTGGCCAGTCCGACACTGGTGCCAACTGTACTTCCTGTAGTACAGCATTACAAAGTTATTTTTTTTCATATTTTTTTTTTCATTTCTTCTAATATAAGTAGACTCATTGAGATAGAATAGGTTGTTTTATTTAAAATTTTATTTATAGTTCGACTTTGGCATTAATGGATTCAAATACGGCAACTTCATAAAGTTTCTTTAATAACTACACCAGAAATAATCAGAAAATAAATAATAATAAATGTTAAAAATAAAAAGATCACGTGGTATTTTTGGCACCAAGCAGACTGCTATTATTTTTAACAAGACAATTTGTAAACTAAATGATTAAAATGTATTGAAATGCTCGATCTGTCGACTAAACTTCCTAAAACAATACAGTATTTAAATTAAAAGACTGAACCAAAAAGTTAATCATTTATGACGTCAAGCAGTTTATAGTGACAACCAATTTGCTTATAATAGCTGGCAAGTCTTTGTAAATGAGTAAAAGAAAACAAACCAACAAGTGAAAAGAAACAAAACATTGCCTGTTGACATTCAACTATTGTGGTTTTATGTTTAGAATCTGAATTTAATATTAGCCTACAACCAGTGCGGATCCTAGAAAGACATGTTATACCTAGGCATGAGACATCAGGGCCGGAAGCAAACCCGTAGCTAGAACTAAATTTAAAAGAGGCAAAAAAAAATTCCAGGGGGTTGGGGGGGGGGGGCATTTTTACACTGTATTAAAAACATTAAAATAGGCTATAGGATCTAATCTATCTATCTATACTGATGATAAAATAAGGAAGGCTTATTTAGTTTCTAATATCATGGTTAGTTTGTATTAGGACCCCACATAGGGGTAGGGGGGCTGGATGGGTCTGTAGTCCCGGGTCCCAGGGCTAGGAAGGGGCCTGTGTATGAAAAAACTCCATAAGAAACTACATAGTTGTGATCAAGGGTTATGAGGGGGAGGGGCGTAGATCTGGACAAGGGGTCCTTAGGCCAAGCCAAGGTCAACAAAACATCCATACAACTCCCCCCCCCCCCCATAATTTTCAAACCAAATATTCATTATATAAAAATTTCAAACTTTTTCCATTTTCTAAAAAAAAAAAAGCTTATCAAATCTTCATGAACAAGGAGAAGCTCATAAAAACTATTATGTAAGGGCCCCACCTGGATTTCCAGTCCCGGGGCCCAATTAGGGTGTGGAGGCCCTGATTGTAGTTAGGCCTAAATTATATCATCCTTCTTCAAAAATACAAATATGACTAAAGCAAATTATGGCCTGACCTACCTATTATGATGGACCAGAATATCAAAAATTATCTGAATTGTCAAATACACTACGATCAACCTCTTTTACTTGCAAATTCGTGAAAGCGCCCTCTTTTATTTATTTTATTTAGAAGGTCTTAGCATCTGAGCAGACAAGGTCTTGTTACATACAGTGTAAGTTTTGAAATGGCACAGATAAATAACAAATCTAATATAACTTATGTTGTATCAATAAGAATTTAGTTATTATTATAAAAGGATTTTCAGTCACATGTTTGATCAAAAATATCGTTCACCAAAAGTTCTTTATTCTCGATAATAGACTGCAAATCTCTTTGAATAAATTTGCTCAAATCTAATATAATAAAAGGAAGTTTGTCATTCTGTCACGCTCTCAGCAATCTTCTGCGAGCCGATTATGTGCGAATATGTTTTCGCTCTCAGTCATTTTTGACGGGCTTTTAATCAGCGAGCCGATGACGACCATGACGGGCTTTTAATTGACGGGCAAGCCAATGACGCCCATCATTTTTGATGTGCTTTTAAGCTAGTATAATGATAACTTTTAATGGTATTATGCCAGGTCGGGCAAACAGTATTCCAGGATGAGCACTTCCTAATCTTCTCCCCTCCCCCTGGTTACAGACCTGGCTGGAAGTTTTCAAAAGTCGTCTGTGGTATTTTTTTACTTTGCACTTCTCAAAAAAAATATCTGGCGATGCTCAAGTCTTTTAAAAGAGCATTTGTCTGAGTAATTTGTGCATGATGTCCCTGAGGAGAGGTCAAGTGGCAACATGTCCAACAATTTGAGAAAATAAATTAGCAACTAGAAGTCGAGTACCCCTACTAGAGACTGAGGATTTGTGGCCCATTTATACGTCTACATAATGTTTATCCATTGCGTAAAAATGGATAACATTTTGTAAAATCGTGTGCACCGCTGTGGTCAGGCTTGCATAAATTAAAAGATGGACAGTCATAATTATTGAAAAAAATCTAACTTTTACGCAGACCTATCTGTTTGCTCTTCATCCTGTTGCCATTAACCAATCATATCATTTGTTTTCTAAGTAGAGGGCAGCACACTGTTGTTTTTGTCCCAATTAATTTAGTTTGAAAACATTGTATTTGAAAATGGATTTTCGTAAAAAAGTAAATGAAGTAAAAATAAAATATTTTACACAATACCAGACGTTTATTGGAATCCATTTTGACGCATAAAACTAAAAACCATAGCTGTAGGATATAAGACGAGGAATATGATTGGTTATTGTATAAAGCAATTTGATTGGTTACAGACTCAACCCTGCAGAAAGCTATGAACAAATTTACATACACATCTACGTTTACCAGATGGATGAGCGACCTGTTATGAAATAGACAGCTCAATGTCATTTTTCCTTTTCTTCATTCTGATATTTCTTTTCTCTCAGCATGCTAATAGAGGTTTAAGAATGGTAGCCATTGGGTTAGTAATAGGATTACTGAGTGCAGAAGAACCATATGATTGTTCTCTTCACTTTGTTTCATCTGCTAGGTCTTACAAGATTGTATATAGTCCATTGTTTGTAGAAACATTTCAGTGACCAATCAAGTGATTATCTTATTTATGATCATGTAAATTTCTAAATTTTCCTTGCTGCACTTAATTCTGGAGCAATGGATTTGCTCTTCTTATTGGTCTATAAAGACCAATGAGAAGAGCATAATTCATTTGCTCCAGAATTACAGTAATGGCTGCCAATAATGATTGCTTATATAAATATTGATTGCTTATTTATATAAGCAATCAGAATTGGCAGCCATTTTGGTACTGTAATTCTGGAACAAATGGATTGTGCTCTTATTGGTCTATAAAGACCAATGAGAAGAGCATAATCCATTTGCTCCAGAATTAGGCCTACAGTAATTGCTGTCAATACTGATTGACAGGGTAATGATTGCTTATTTATATAAGCAATCAGAATTTGCAGCCATTACTAGAGGAAAAAAGAATATAGTTTTCACTTCTCTTATTCTCTACTTTGGTAAATTATGCCTCATTAATAATAAATGTTTTATGTTGCAATTGGATAGAATAAAAATAGAATTTCTTAATATGAAAGTTTTTATCACTATGTTAGAAATGTAATACTGTAAATATTAAAATTACAAGAACATCCGGTTGGGCTAAGGTTCATATGTAAAGCATATACTGTAAATATAATTATTGTATCATCAAATTATTTCATTTAAATAATATTTAAATCTCTTAGATACAGAATAAACCTTGAATAATTATTTTACAATGTTAAATTGATCTTCGATAATGTGGTTTTAGAATTTGTTAATGATTTTGTTTTTTTATTGTTTCAAATTATTTTTTTAATTATTTCCCTTTTTTTATTGTTCATTTTCTTTTTCCTTTTCAGATTTCAAGCAGAAGAAACATTATTTTCAAAGTATTATCTTGATTAAGTATTACTTTTTTTTTTTCAAACATATTAAAATCATGTGTATATAAAGACCCTCAAATTTATACTGGAAGATTATTTTTGTTAACCACAAAGTCACGTGAAGCAATGACAACTATTGTTATCCCGTCCTTTCCTCCATCCCTTCTATGTGTTACCTCTAATTTAATGCTGATCTTGTCGATAAACCTTGTTTTGGCGGAAAATGTTCTATTTAAGTGGTTGTACTCCACAGGAGGAGAATTGGATGTAACACTTTCCACATTGCCAAAAATTTAGGCAAGTGGCACAATTTTTTAACTATCACTACTTTGACTTGATATGTATAAATTGTATATTAAAAGATGTTTTCTTAATTTGGGTTAATTTAGTCATTGAAGATTGGTAGCCGATACTAAGTGGATAATAATAGTGTTTAATAGTCGTTTTTGTCACTGATAATTTTAAATAAAGATAAAAATTTGTGTGCATTGTAAATTTAATATTTAATTTTAATTTTTCATGATGTTTAGATTATTCCATATAATTTATAAAGATTTTGATTAAAGTATAACTTTTGATGGAAATTTATTATTGTATGTTATTTTGTAAAATCGTTTGGCAGAGCAATGTTTCAGTGAATCGTGAATTAATTAATTATTCTAAATAGCAATATGATTGATTGTTGAAATGTTTAATAATGTCGTAGTCAGTTGTTGAAATAATATTCCAATAGGGTCCTTAACAAGAAGATAAATAAAAAAAAACTTATGTAAATGGGAGTGGATTATTAACAAAGAAGAAAGTATCGCCATAATATGAGAGATTGTGATTAATTGTTTGGTCATCCTTATTCAGAAAAATTCATTGATATAAAACTTATGATTGTATCGACGAAATGGAGCCTCTTGAGTGAAAAATATCTTGTGTCACTTCATCAATACCACAAAATAGTAATGAATTTTTATTTTTTTTTAAAAGAAAAATGGTGATACATGTTTTGTGTCTGTGTGTTATCTCATTGATTACCACAAGGTTTTAGGAACTAGGAAATTTATTAACTCTGGTATAACAACAACAGAGCTATTAGCTCCATTACAGAATGAAAATATAACAATATTCTATTTACATGCACGCAAGCATGTATAATGTCTATGAAATATTACAATTGGTTATATATATAATACCTTACAGTGTACTGTATGTAATTACCGTCAATACATATGGTATGTAGTACACTACAATCACTGTGTGTAATACACCACCAAACACATTTATGCAAGTGATGGCTTATACAAGAAAAAATAAATGGATATTCTCGTACATAAATTATGTTTCTATAATCATATCGTTAAGCATTGTCAAATCATTTAAGCTGTAGTAAATTGATAAAAAGATGTTTACATTTAGCATGAACTAAAACATTTTTTGTCAGAACTTTTACTAGATTATATTTATAATTATTCTTAAAAAATTATTTTTTTAGCTGTAAGGATACCAACAGGTTATTACATGGTGAATGTTGCTTCAATTTCAGCCATTTTTTGTAATAGCCAAGACATTTTCATTTTGTTTTCTTTCTCTATTTATTCCATTGCCATTTCAGTATTGTGTATGGAATAATACATAATGTCTATAATTTATCACCTAATTAAGAAACTCTATACAGATAAACTATAACAAATATTTGGGATCATGACAAGTAAACTTCCACAAGGGTTTATCGTCATGTTTCAGTTACCGCACAATTTGCGCCTTATACACAGAAAGTTTTTACTTCTCTGAAATCGCTTTGTGAACTGTAGATTTAGGCACCATGTCGCCAATTCCAAACTAGCACTGAGGATGGACTTGCTGGAACTTTGTCAGAACGTTTCCTGTACTGTGTTAACTTTTTCTTCAGAGATGTTAGGCCTGCTCCTCTTTGATGCAGGATGCTACATTTTTCTTGGAACTGCTAAATTATTGTTTAATTCATTGTCAATTTTAAGGATCTTTGTTAATCTCGGATCTAAAATGCCTCTGGACAGACATGGTGACATGGTTTCCCATAACCACAATACATACATTGTTTTTTCCGTTCCGGTCATCATTTTCGGATCTGTACACTGTGGACGCTGGGAATGATTGTAGCAATGTTTACTTAACTGGTTTCTATTATTTGTTAACCTTTTTTCCTGTTTGGAGTTTCTTAATCAGATAAAGATTATCCAGCATTTAAATTATCTATTTTTCAATTATTGAAGTAACAAAAAAAAAATTGTAGTTTGATTATACTGGTTCCCCACTCCTTATCCATATATTTTTTATCAAGGCTTTCATCTTCTTTGGTTAAGAATTTATTTCCTCTTTACTGATTGTTTTTGAAAAATACACGAATGCTTCATATATGGAACAAGACACTAGTGGACTACAAATTATTAACCATTGATATTATTTTATGGCTCTAGTTACCTTCTCTTTTATATTGTTTAAAATGTGTTTGTTTAGAATTTCACTAAAATAAAAAAGGCAAGGTATGGGCTAGTAGAAACAAAACAGTTCTAATAAAAACTTTGATGTTGGATAAAAATGTTGAATAAAAGGAAGTCAAATTTCTTTTTACATCAATATTCATAACATATTTTTAAACTGTTTATCAAAGTGATTTTATTTCCTTGATATTGAGAGCCTAGCCCTGCTTTTGACATGAGGGGGGGAGGGGTGCAGATAGAAATATTGGTGCCCTAGACCAGGAAATTATTTTGGGTCATTAATACATTTAATCCTTCTTGAAAACAATCTCATTTTATAATTTTCCCATTTTTTTTCTTTACTCTTGACTAATTATATTATCACTCAAGTGTTCTGCTCTGCACATCTATTTCATCATCAAACTGTATTTAAATGCCATTTCTAATTCATAAACGTTATCAGCATACATTTTAGTCCTTCGTTGAAACTTTCTAAAACATGGCATTTTTATTCTAATTTGATCATCATTACATTTTAAAGCAATTTTATTTTGGCACTATTTCCTCATTAAAATGTCTTGGATCACAATTGCCCATTTTATTTCTTTAATTACTTCATCATAAACGCATTAACACACAAGATTTCATTTGTGCATTTGTCTGCTCATAAATTTAACTTAACACAATTTTATCAAAGAAAAATCCGTTGCTATTATACTAATATATCATACCTTTCGCTATTGTCCATCTGTGATCTGGTTCCATTATGAAGTATTCCTCTAACCAATGAACGACAATGACTATTTGGAATTTCAACGGCTTTTTGTAAAGTGAAAATTTATATGCTATTTATAATGAAAATTTTTTACTTCAAGCATAAAGAGACCACGATAAACATTGAATTTAGGCAAATTGGAGTTAATAAGTCTGCTGGCTTCAAACTTTTACTCGTCTTATTAAATTACCACTGTGAGTCTTCGAAGAATTTGCCGTCATTTTGTCAGTACCATATGGAAGTATTTAAAAGGCAATAATTTAAATATTTTAATATTGAATTTGTGGCAGTTTAATTCATTTTCTTTAACATAATTTTATGATCTGTTGTTATAAATTTAAATTATTTACGGTTAATTTTCATCTTTTTATACACGGGTAACATTGTTTTTTTTCTTACATTATATCTTTATACGACTATGTTTTTAATACTAGAGATATAAAATTGTGTTGTAGTAATGGTGTTTGATCAAATTAAACAATAGTTTGTTCTATTTATATAGCTTATTGTGCTGTGATATTCTATTAAAGATTAAATTTATTCAAAGGTCGAAATTTTTTAAAGCAAGGTATGATGCCTATTCTATGTGCAACTATTCAAATTTATTTACAGTAATAAATGATAATTTGCCATTTTATTTGAAATTTGTATTTGACTATAAATTATATTGTCTGTAAATATAATATCTATTCATTTGGGTAATATGATAGTGAAAGAAATATCACTAACACAAATACGTTTGAATTTCATACAATTTTTTTATTTCTTTATTACCTTCAAATGGATTTCATTACATTACACCTCTAAAAGTGTATATTTTTATAACTACAGTTTATATTTGTGACTGAAAATATCATTATTTAAATGGGGGATAGGGTAGCTGGTAGAAGTTTCATTATAGCCATTTTAATTGTTTACAATAGTTTCTTTTGTTATTCATGTATCAGATTGAAAAGGTATTTGATAAGAATTTGAAACATGCATATAAAATATTTTATGCTAATTTATTGTTTGTTGTTAGTAATNATTCTTTCCTTAATATCAATTTTTATCCTATTATATTATGTGCCACCAGATGGCAGTTCAAAGTTAAAATGTATGTACATATTTTTTATCTGAATTCTTTGTTATGGCTATCTTTTTTTACCCTAGATGTTCATTATAATTTGTATCGATTATATAAAACATTGTAAAGTATATTTATAGTTAATTTTTTTAAATAATTCCAGCCAATTAAGTTTGTAATTTTTTTTAAAACCCATTTATAAAGATCTAGTCAGGGCTTTAATGCAAGTGGTGTACGATCATCATAAACGCTCAAATTAGAAGCGCTTTAAAACCTTTATTGGTTTCTTTCTTGTAATTTCAAAATATTAATTTATTTTATGTTGTGCTTAAGTTTAACTTGAAACATTCCATTTTTAATTTGTTGTTTTTTAAATCTGTTTGTTAGGTCTTGACAAAAAAGTATTATGGTTAATTTTTTTTATATAAAATTGCGAAAGAGACGCAAAGTTTACATTATACGATTAAGTTTGATTGCTTTCTTTACTTAATATGGTCAGATATGAATAAAATGGCAACTAATACTAAATTTTAAAAATACAAAATTTTTTGAAGGAAAAAATCCTTCATTTTTCTTTATTATCAGTTTGAATGCAATTATTTATGGTGACAAGCAGATGAAAGTTAATTCTGTGCCTGTCTGTCCGTCTGTCTGTGTACAGCACTGCACTTAACAGTACCGTGTTAAACTGAATTTTGTACAGTATGTTCATTCTGTGTATTTTTATTTTTCTCATCATGATGTTTTAATTGGTTGGCTTATTAATTAAGTCAGTCTTGATTAATGTATTCTTTTATAAAATTTAAAATAAAATGTTATTGCATACAATACATTTTTCACCCATTTAATTTTTGAATAATCATTTACATATAAAACCCACACAAGCCATGGGTCACCAAACAAATACATTATACATACATA
>PXIH01S0053046.1:0-11444 GCA_003024985.2 Euperipatoides rowelli
TTTAGATGAATAAAAATATTTTTTTAAAAAAAATATATTAAACAAAATTTAGTCATTTTAATTCTATTAGTAGGAGACCTTTAGGCTAAGTATCTGAATTATTTATTGTGTTTAATTTNTTTTAAAGGTTTATTTACTTTATTATAATAAAGTTCTTAATATTTCAAGACCAAGCTTCATTTGGAAAATAATATATAATATTAATTTTTAGGTATATTTTTGTATATAAATTCTAATGAAATTATGATTTAATTACTTAAACTTTAAGACGATTACAGAAGTAATTGTTCACTGACCAAAATTGCATAGCATCTAGATGTCAGACTACAATTTCATCTAGATAAAAAACAGCCAATCAGAGACTGACTTTCATTCTATCTGCAAGGTGACCTATGATTGGCTGTTATTTTATATATTCTAAAAAGGCTTTGATAATTATGTTGGAGTTAATTTCCTATAATATTCATATCTGTGTACGGTTAAGGGTATTAAATGGTCTAATATGTTAAATTAAAAGGGTCAGTCTGAGATCCAGACAGTAGTCAAAATTATTATGTGTTTTTATTTCTAATTTAAATGTCATTCAATGTATCCGTCTAATAGACACTGGACGAGCAACATCGAACAATATTAGCATATTGCAGTTAATTTGAATTTTTTTTTACCATAAAAGCGCTATTCTTTGGTCGATGCCAAAGGTTGAGGATTTAGCTAAATAAGTTTAAGTTTATTTGTTTGAATTCAAATCCTAGAATGGAGATTATTTCTGGGAAAGATAATATTGTTGAGATTATTGAAACAATGGATATTAAACAGTCTATGGAAAAAGTCAAAAGTTCGAAAGAATTTGTGTTTTTGAAGCAGGCTCTTTATGACATTTTAGTTGAAGATTCAAATATTGTGACAACCTTCAAAGATGGTGTATTTAAAAAGGTAATTGTTACAGCTATAATTAACTTTTGTGTTCAGTTTGATATAATTAATAGATTGTCACAAATCTACCAGTTGCTCAATGCAAAGTTCAATTTTATTAAGTTCTGGAATAGTCTGGCAATGCAAACGTTTATGAACTTGTGCATTACACTTTAAGCATATGCTTTGTTCATTATTCAAGAGGTTCAAGCTGATATTGTAGAAATAACAATTGAAATATGTATGCAAAACAAGTTCGGGAAGAAATGCCAGATTTTTTGAAAAGAAATTGGGATAATTGAAAATGTTGAACTGAATAGGCTTATATTGCCATATGATGAATTTCTTGAAATGTCACCTGTTTTAATGAATTTAAAATTAAAGCAAGATACATATATAGTTGATATCCCTGTTTCATATAATAGAAATAATGTTAATATTGTTATTAAAGTAAAAGGAAAATGTCTCGTTTGTTTTAAATGTCGGAATGAAGGCCATTTTGCATGGCATTGCAAATATTTGCTTTGTAAAATTTGTCATATCTATCAGCCTATTGGCCACGGTTGTCAACAAACATATGCAGCAAAGATTTTATTAAATCAGGAATTAATGAACAAGTTGACTGTAAGGGATAAGCAAAGTGTCAATATGGAAGAACATTTTAATGAAAACTATTTGATGCCAACGCCACAAGGGGAGGGTACTCAAGCTCAATTTACTCAATTGACATATGCTGGAAAAAGATATGATATGCATCATTTGTCAGATGGAGATGATAATGAAGATCAAAATAAAAAATGTAATTATATGAAGTTAGTTCCAACTGATAATGTTATGGAAATTGGTCAATATAGTTTTAATAAATCTTCATAAATCCTAATAATCTTTTAGTGGTTGACACCATTTCTTAGTTAACACTAAGGCTGGATAGTTATGTAAATACATGTGATTGAATGCTAATCACATGCTAATTAAGAAATCTTTACCAATCTTGAAAAATTGAGCCGAATGACATAACTTTTATATTACATATTTTACATATTTTAGGTTACATATTATTAAAATACATACATATTTTCCCATATTTCAAGTTTTTTTTTTATCTTATATATTTACATATTTAAAGAATAAATACATGTTTTTACATATTTCAATATTTTTTTTTTTAAATTCAATTTTGAATGTTGATTTTTTTTTTCCTAGCTGAGATATTCCGTACGCTTTAAAAACATTGCAATAAATTAGTCTTAAAAACTTTTGTTTATTTCCGATTTCCCTATTTAAAAGGTTTTATTTTTTAAATAAAAGTAAATTACATATTTTTATTCATTTTATTGTAGGCCTACCTTAATATATTTTAATCCTCTGTTGCATGAATATTAGGAAAACATAGTCAAAAAAAATGTTTCAGTACTTTTTATTGTAGTTATAGACTATAATAACATAATGAATTTGCAGTATTAAAATATTTTGCAAATTTAAAAAAAATAAAAAANTGTTACCTCCAGGTAACACTGTGCAGTTAAAAACACTGGCAGTCTGATAGTTACTTACAATGGAATTTTATAAAGCAGTTCTTTTCTGGTGCGAAATACCAAAAAATACCCCCATTTGCACTTCACTTTTCTGCAGTGACCTCTTTTATCTGAAAATATGGGCCATTGACCAATAATGGGTGGAAGGAGTACCACATGACATCATTTCTTCTTTGTCAACTTTTGTTCCATATCTGTGCTAGATGGCCTGTCCCAGAATTTCCCATATAATTTATTCTGGAAAGTCAGGCAAGCTGCAACATTGCATTTGAATTCTAGAAGACTAAGCTGTTGTTTCTTGCTGATGTTTGTTCCCTCGCAGTCCCATCGGTGCAGTAACTAAGACACCACTACACAAATATCTAGCATGTGAAAGATGATTTGCATGTACCATTTCTTCGATCAGATTTTTATCCTGTATAAGGCAATGAGGTAGTCCAACAAATAAACACCCCCTATGAATTTGTTATAAACAAGAACGATACTAGGACACAGTATCTTCACTTTCTCTGTTTGCTTCTTGTCCCAACTTTCAACTTTTCCATCTGGATTGGCAGCTGCAAAGGTGCTGAGCAGGGTAACAGCACAATTGTCATACAATATGACCACCCAAAGACTGATACCATCAACTTTGGTTCCTTTCTTCTCGAAAGTACCTATGCCTTTTTTCTTTAGCTCCTAGTCTGAAGAGAATTTGCAACCTCGAAGATGGCTGAACGTACAGTTCCAAGACTATACATTCCTTTCTTTTCTAATTCAACCTGAAGCTAATACTGCAAAAACAATTTATTGGTTTTCCCGAACATCTGACACTAGTCTTAGAACCATTTTGCCACTAGCACCAATGTATTTTGCTCCATTGGGTGGCAAAATGGTTCATGTGTAGCGTTCACAATTTTACACTAGTCTATGTTGTTGCATACAGCAAATGTCTTATATCCCCATTTTTTTTTTTTGCTTATTGGGATTATATTGCTTTATACTACTCTTTCCCTTGAAAGGGATAATTAGTCAGAATAGAAGGTTTACAATGTTATTTACAGCCCCGGCCAACATTACAGTGAGTTGCATTATAGCATGTTGTTACTTCCTGGTAACAAATACTTATNGCATTATAATTCTATAATAATATTTCTAAAATACTGAGCCATACATTAAAATAAAAGTTTACTTACCTACAAATAAGAAAAAAATTTTATTTTGTGGATTTCTCAATTATTTTTAAATTTAATAAGTTGTTCTATGGCCACTTGTTCACAAATGAAAAATCTAGAAATCTAGTTCTGTGTCTGAGATATCCAGGACACATGACTNGATGAAGTGATGTAATTGGCTGAAATAAACTGTTACTAAAAAGATACACCATGCAACAAAAAGTTTCTAGCAGCTGGGAATGTAAAACAAGTAAATATATAATTGTTACCTACAAGTAACACTGTGCCATAGAGGGTTAATAAAAGTTACACATTTGATAAATTGTGTGTACATATTTTCACTTTTTTTTATTTTTTAGTACATATTTAAGCAATTTTTAGCACATATTTATGTACATATTTCACTATTTTTTTATTGTATAACTATCCGGGCCCTAGTTATCACCATTTACCATGTTGATCTCCTTGGTGTCAGTCAATGTAAAAAAGTTAAATAATTGGATGAAGGTTAAAACTCTTTATAGATTTTTCATGCGGTATCAATTTGACATTGATGTCATCAGGAGAAATGTCTCAAACATAATGGGAAAAAAAAACAGTTACAGCCTTTGAGTCAATTTTATGATTTGATTACCGGCTCATCAATCCTTGGTAGAGGTGGTGTCATCATCGCTGTTAGCAAAAATGGCAGTGTCATTAAAATTTTTGTATCTGAACATTTGATTTTGGTTTCTTTATTTGTGGCAGGTGATGCAATATTGTTAGATGCATGATTGTAAAGTTAATTGATAGGCTTTCAATTTTTATGTATCAATCATCTTAGCTGATGACTTTTTGTTAAACATTCACAATCAGATATTTGTTTGGATATGCAAGATAATCCGGTATTCTATTTTGATGATGTATATTTTATTATATGGAAGCATTTTAGTAAATTGTTTACAAATGAGCATGTTAATTGCTCAAGTGCTTATGTTGATAATCTTCTTGATAAAGCAGAACCATTGCAACAATATATGTTTAATATTGATGAGGGAATTCTCAAGTAGGCCTTGAGCTCATGTAATGGTAGGGCTGCTGTAGGCCCTGATGGTATGTCTGCTCAGTTTGTTAAAAAGTTTTCACATGTTTTTTCCCATCTATGTTAAACTTTTCAATTGTCTGTGTCTGCAGTGTTCTCTGCTTATTTTGTGTTAAAGTTGAAGGGTAATACTACTGTGTGGGTGTACCACCTACTGTATAATATTTTAGGCCTATTAGTTTGTTAAATATTGATGCAATTTTTGTTTCAAAAATTATATATAGTAAAATTAAAGATGTTATAGTTCTCTCTCTTTCTCAGGTGCAGTATGGAGCCCCAGGAAACTCCATACATTCTGCTCTTAAACTCTTTTTGATTTCCTTATCTTTTAATAGGAGAAGGCCTAGGAATTTAAATAGTGTTTATTTTTATTCTGCGACTTTCGTTGCACTTTCGATTCAGTGTCACTTCACTATTTCATAAAAAGGTTGATTAATCTTTTTGATAGATCAAATGTTACATATGCATTAATTATATTATATATAGCCAATGAGGTATTGATAATAAAAATGGGAAAATATAGGTTTAGAGCTGTTTAGATGAACTCTGGACTTTTACAGGCTCCATACTCTCCTCAATATTATTTTGTTTCTACATTGATAGTTTTTTCAGGACATTCAGTTGTTAAATGGTGGGATAAAGATTGATGGTACTAGGGATTGAAAATCATAATTCTTCTGTGAGAGTAAGAGAGAGTGAGTCAGTGATGCCTGTGTAACAGGATTAAAAATGTTTGATTCCCGTGTACCAGGCTTATTCAAAGACATGTTTTGAAGCCAATAACAGCTCCATCTAGGAACTATTTTTAGTGAATGAATAAGAGAGAGCAATAGAGATAAAGAGAGAGAGAAAGAGAACTTAGCCAGATTATTTCTAAAGTACTAGCACCACACCATCTATGCATGGCCAAGGAAAACAAAAAAATGTCTGATGCTCTTGTAATGGGCTTATGTTGGATGCACATGTAATGGGCTTACTAATTGGAATATGATTGTGTTCCAAAGCAAGATTATTTCCGAAGCCATAATATTTTTTAAGTACTAGCGCCACACCATCAACGCTCAGCCAGCACTTTATCGCTATGGTGGTTTGGAAATGAGTGCACTTTAAATACAAATTAAAATTTCCATTGCCAAAAAAAGTTTGTTGCCCGTGTATTCTTATGTGAGAGTGAACAACGCCATCTATGAATTATTTTTAGATAATTTCAGTATAATACTAGTGAATAAGCCTGTTACATGGGCATCAGATACAGAATCGGATAAATAGCTTTCAGCATTTGTTATAATTCATGAACAGTCGATGGTAGAGGAGCTTATTCCAAACTTTAAGTGAAAAAAAAAAACATATCAGAATGGTCTCCTTCAAGGCCAAGAGCTGCNTAATCTACCCCTGATCCTATATCATTTATAACAAAAGCTGTAGGCTATTGAGCCGATTCTGTATCCGATCCCGTGTAAAGGGCTTATTTGCCAGTAATTTATGAAGCCGGTATCACACCATCTATGAACTATTTATAGAAACTTTAACATATTAGGTTTAATGGTATGGGAACTATGTGGTCTGATTAAGCTCCTCTCCAAGGACTTTCATACTAGAACACTAGAGAGAGTGAGGGAGTGATGCCCACGAAACAAGCTTAAATATGTTTGATGCCCATGTAACAGGCTTATTCAAAGCCATGATCCTAAGACAGTATGTGCCATCTAGGAACTATTTTTTAGAAAATGTTTTATGGCCATGTAACAGCACCATCTAAGAACTATTTTTATAAACTTTAATGTAACAGACTTATCGGCCTGAGAAAAATTGTATTGAGAATCTTTATACTAATGAATGAGAGATGTAAGAGTGAGAGAGAGAGTTATGCCTGTGTAACCATCTAACGTACTTATTCAAAACTTTAAGTTGTGTTTTCTCTTAGATCACTGTGATAAAAACATTGCACTATGTGTACTGTAGTTGGGGATAGAGAGGTAGTAGTGCCAAATAAAAAATGTTTGATGCCCTTTTATCAGGCTTATTTGAAGCTGTGTTTCAAAGCCAGTAAAATTGAAATTTAGGAATTATTTTTAGAAACTGTATAAGGAGTTTTCTCAAAAAAAAAGATAACCACTTGACTAAATGTATAATAATAAGTAGCTACATAGCAGTGCCAAATAACAGTGCCATCTACCCTCAGCCCGGGAACTATTTTTAGATTGATCGATCAATAGATCATTAGATAAGGCTAAAATGAGCTTAAATCTTGACTAAATGTATAATAAGTGGCTACACAGTAGTACCAAATAATAAACCTTAACCGTTAAACTGATGCCCGTGTAACGGGCTTACATCATCTCAAGGTCTTATCCAAATCTTTAAGTGAAAAAATAAAATATTTGAAATGTCTCCTTCAAGAACAAGAGCTGCATAATCTTCCATACTCCTCTACATGAATTATAACAAAACCTACAGGCTATTAAGCCGATTCTGTATCTAAACCTCTATATTAATTAGAAAGAGTGTGTTCTGAAGCCAGTATTTTCTGAAGCCAGTAACAGTGCCATCTATTAACAATTTTTAGAAATTTTGATGTAACAGACTTATTGGCCAGGGAACTAAGGATTAAGAATCATAACTTTTATGTGTGTGTGTGTGTGTGTGTGTGAGAGAGAGAGAGAGAGAGAGTGATGCCCCTGCAATGGGCTTAAAAATGTTTGATGCCCATGTAACGGGTTTATTCAAAGCCATGTTCCATAGCCAGTAACAGCGCCATCTAGGAACTATTTTTAGAAAATGTTTGATGCCCGTGTAAAATGCGTATTTGCTAGTATTTTTCTTAAAAATTATTCACTATATAAATAATGTTCACAAGTCTCATCAGCTGATATAGATTTATATAAAAAATGCAATTATTTTTCCATTCCTTATCAATATGTAAACTTAATGTCATTTAAATAACTTTTTACAATGTACTTGAGTTAATTAAATGATTTAACCATTATTATAAACACTTAATATTCAATAGGAAAGGATAAAACATATTTTGTAATCTGATTAACTCATTCTTTTGTAAAATGTTCTAAACTCATGTAATTTTGTTGTTAATTGCTTTAATGATTACTTAATAACTGTATAGGCCAATCATTTATTTAGAATTTTAAATTTAGTCAGTTTATTTAGAGTTTTTTTTAAGTAAATGTATTATTTATTTTACTTTAAAAGTAGAGGTATTTCTATCATTCTTGATTTATACAGCAAATCAATTTTAGATATTAGTTAGATACAACTTCTAAAGGGATCAATATTTTTGGGAGAGTATTGTTGAGATTTTCTTTGATAGAAAAATATTGTCAATACTTTGTTTGACATTTAACTAAATCACCAATATGTAACATCTTCCCTCATCCATTAAAGCTTATTTTTAAGGTGAATTGTTTTTTTATTTTTTTTATTGAAGACAAATCTGTTGCAGCTGAATGATTTTATTTTTGACAACTTATTCTAAATTTCGAAACTTTGCTAATAATAAATTTAAAACTACTAGCCTATGTCATGGTAAAAATTTGACAATCAATTTTTCGAAATAAAATTAAACAAAAAAAAAAAAAAAATACTTGGCAAACATCTTAAAAATATTTTTAATTAGCAAGATAATTTAAAAAATTATTGGAATTTCTTTTCAAACATTTTTCTTCATCGAGAAACTAATTATCTCCAATTAATTTCTATGGAAAAAAAATATTTGGGGGAATAATAGACTACGTCAGCATTGACCCATTAGACACATGATGTATACACTGTTAATGCTGAACTAAAGTAAAACAAAACTGGAACTTTTAAGTTAATCAATAAAATGAAATTTCACTATTATTTCTATTACATTTCATTGAAAAATGAAGGGATTTTATCTCAAAAATATAGTAAAACATGTCTAGTTNTTTTTTTTATTCATATGCAATAATATTTACTTAACTTTATTTTTGTTTATGACATTAAATGACTTGAAGCATATTCCATGACTAATATTTCATGTTGGATATCAAACATTTACTATAAGTACAATTTAATTCCAAATTTTTCTTGGTTTTCCATTACTTGGATTAGAAAAGATAGATCAATAAACAAAATAATAAGATTGTTTTCCAGATTCTCTTTTAAAAGATTACTGAATCCAATGCTTTAATATTTTAAGGTCTATTATCTTCTTTTGAATGAGAAATAATAGTTAAAATAAGAGATGATATACTGAAGCAATTACTATAAAAATATTGAGGAGACTTCTTTTGAAGCATTAACTTAATGCCACTGTTAATAAGAAAAAACCATCATCAACTGTTAAAATGCTAATTAAATGTGAAAGCAAAGTGAAAGTGGACATTTTATTTTGTCTTTGAAAATACTAAAAGCATGTCAAGAATACTAAAACTCACTGCATATGTCACAAATTTAAAATATTATTGTCCTTTTCAATTTCACTATCTGATGTTGCCAATAATAAAAAAAAGGTTTCAGGAAGACAATTTATTTGCAATATTTTAGAAAATAAAATGTAAAGTAACAAGAGTTAAAGAAATAATATTTCATAAAAATATATTTATAAAAGGCTAACTTTTACATAATTAATATAATAGTTTTTAAAGATTTATTTTACAGCCTATTCTTAGTGGGGAAACTACATTTTTTTTTCCAACTTTGATGATTATATTCTTTTAAAAGAAACACATCAACTGACATCTAACAATTGCAAAAGGAATGAAAGTAAGTATTGACACAAGTGGTATAAATTATATGTTTTTAATAATCATGTATATATAAATTTATATATATGGTATATATAAATATATCTATATCTTTCCATCCATCCAACCCTAACTTTATCTCTCTTTCCATTCCTACTTGCATCTATATCTTCATTCATCTCTCTATCACTTGATCCACCCACCCACTCAACCTTTTACTCATTCATCAATCCATTCCTCCTCCATACATCCCTCTAACACTCAAAACTTACTTCCCTCCATCCACCATCCATCCACTAACCCAAACATCCACCCATTGATCCATCAATACATCTCTATCTCTCAAATTTTATTAACATTTGGTATGTCATATCCAAGTAATTTTTCAGAAAATCTTGCAATATTCCAAAAGACACATTTCAAAATCTTAGTTGGTTATTGAAAAAAAAAATAATAAACATGTAACACAATAATTTTACAATCAGAATTCTGACATTTTAATGACATGCTAGAAAGTTGTAATAGAATGTTGCAGGAATATAATCATTTGCTTTTGAAAAGTGATAATGTTATTAAACTTAAATTAAAAATTTTGATGACTCAAAATAAGCAGTGGAACATTGAAACTAACAATAGTGTGGAATTTCTGTTATGTGCAAATAATTTTTAATTTCACATTCTAACTTTCTCAAACTTGTTTTTATATAAGTGTAACTTAGATGACAGCAATGCAGGCCTAATAGGAACAATCATTTTTTAATAAACTATATTCTAAAGTCATACCTAATTATTTAATCATTCCTTTCTGAATTTATATAAATGTCATAAAAAAAATAACTAACTATGTTAGGAAACAAGAAAGTTATTATTGATAACCTTGATTTAAAAAATAATAATAATGAAATAATGAAAAATGAATTACAATAATTAGAAAACTAATATGCAAAAGTTCTGTATTATCTCTGTATTAAGGAGTCATTAAATACCAAAAGTGTAAAGCATCAGAAAATATTTGGTTCTTTAAAAAATATTAACATTATATGTTAGTCAAATTTATAAAATATCAGTTAAAATAAGGACATTTTTTTTCTATTTTTAAAATAAATTTCCTGTTATTCACAGCAAGTCAATTTTTAATTTAATATAATTAATTATAATTAATGGGGACAGTACACTTTTATCAGTGAAAAAAATATTAGAAAATATGATTTTTTGTGCAAATTAAAAGATTTAATTAAAATAAATCACATACCTTGCCAAGGGCACTTCATTGTCTATAACAGTATAATCATTTGGCCAAAAACCAATTTTTTAATAATCGTGTTAACCATTATAATATAGCCATTTGTCATAGATACCACCTGGTGGATTTTACTATAAACACTGTAACTAAATATTTTGGAATAAACTTCTTATATTTTTGATGAAGGGTGAATTTTATGGGTAATTTTAGCCAAATTTACCAATAAAATCTACCCTTCATCCAAAATATAAGAAGTTTATTCCAATAAAAAATGATTAAAAAAAAGTTTGCTGATAAAAGTGTACTGTCCCCTAATTAATATTACAAAAGAGTATTCTAGAGTAATTTAGAAAGACCAGGTTCCTTTTCTGAGCCGGTGTACTGGGTTAAAAAACCCTAGCAATGGTGTAGAAGCCAGGGGTAAAAAACATTCCATAACTGGCTAATCCCAGTATAGGTCTTCAACACGGATTCAGTCAGTATTACTACTGACTGAACCACAATGTCAGGACTTGGACATTCATTTTCAATTTACATCAGATTCAAGAATCAAGTATAAACTTGGTACCAATTTTTATTGCAAATATTACAAGTGACTAATTTCTTTTGAGAAACTACTACATCTTAATACTAATGAAGTCCATGAATTGAAATAGCCATTTCATATGGTTTTACAATACAATGGGATTAATTCAAAAGTTAACCTGAATTACCTGTATTCTAATTTATTATAATCATAAAATAGAAATATAACATTTTTTAGAGGACACACTTATATTTTCATTCCTGCTTGAG
>PXIH01S0053059.1:0-14881 GCA_003024985.2 Euperipatoides rowelli
CTTGACTACAACACAGATATTTTGTAATTTAGCAACTTTAATACAGGTTTTATTAAAGTAGTCTAAAATGTAAATAAACCCTAACAAAACCAAGGTCTTATATTCCACTAATAAAATAAAATAGGCTATTTTACAAAGTACAGGTACCGGTACTTTAAAAAACATCTCTATTAAATTTAAATTACCTGATTGTTGCAAAATGAAGAAAAATGGAACCAGCTAATGATCGTTTTCTTTGTTTTTTTTTGGTTTTTTTAGTATTTATTTACCCTACAAAATATTTAGATGATTTTTATCATTTCAAATAAAATATATTTTAAAATTAGCAAATCATATTATGTATTGTAAAAGAAAAATAAATTATCTGTTGTTTACATTGAATATTAAAGTATTTCAATGTTGATCTTTACTACTATTGTTTTAGGTGGCTGTTCACCCCCTGTCATCCCATGTTTACAGAGGATGTATCCAGTAAGTATTATTTTGTGATTTTTGTTATTTTTAAATTTGTTTTTTGTTAGAAAATTTGATCTGCTCTTAATAACAGTATGGTATTCATATACTGCAGGTTAAATTTTCCCTTCAACTAGAATTAATTTTGTTTGTACCTTAGAGAGAAAAAAATAGCACACACTAATTCACTCTCAGCATATTAAATTTTTTGCTATAAATAAATAAAAAAGTACCTGAGGTGTTATAGAGTTGCCTCATCCACTGTCATGATTGTAGAGGGAAAACTAGGAGAATTGAGACTTGATATTTGGATCATTATTTATACTATATAGATTCATAACACTGACACATCCCATTAGGAGTGGGTGTTATTTAACATAACAGTCAAATTAACACTAGTTCGGAAATGTAACAATTCCAATAAATAACTGTTACCTGAAAAACCCTGTTATAAAATAATAGGAAAATGGCGGCGGCTATTCTTGTCATCTGAAAATTTTTAAAGTAAATTGACTACGGTACAAAATTTCCATGTTTTCAATGTTAACAAAAATCTACACAAAAAAAAAAAAAAATGCTGAGTTATTGTGAAAATCCACCTGAAATAGTAAAAAAATATAATAAATTTTCATTTAAATATTATCATTTATACAGTAATTGCTCCATTTGTAACCTAATGCTGGCCTAGTCCCTAACTCTTGTTCCAAAGCAACTAATCGTAAACTTTTTAAACCTGTTACAAGTAATAGGTCTACTTGCATTATCATTGGCTGTTTTGTAACTGTTGGGCTAAACTGCTACATTAACAGGGTTACAGTACAGTTTATAGAGCTATATAAACTGTGGTTACAGTTTATAATAGTAAGCTCAGGAGCCACAGAATGACACTAATGTTGTAATGTTACCAGTAATAAGTCTACTCGCATTATCATCGGTTGTATTGAAACAAGGTTATTTTGAAACAGTTATTTGGAACATGTTATAACATAAGAATTGGAACAGGTGGAACATTCTACCTAAAAGTAACAGTGTAGCCCATCACTACATCCCATCAGTCAATATATTATATTTATAACATTTCAGGGTTATCTAAGAATGAAGATTGATAATGTGCTAAAGTTTATGATAATATTTTACATAAAGTGAAGATGTTCACAGCATATGACTAAAATAATCTATTGTGTCTGCTAAGAATTCAATAACTGTCTAATATATTTAATATTGTAATATATTTATTATGAAATGGCATTGTATATTTTAAGTTACTGGCATATCTAATGGATTACAGCTTAATCATAATGATTTAAGTAATTACTGTTGTATCCTGGTTTGGTTATAAAATTTCAAAAATTTTGAATTTTTCTAATTTTGTCTCAATCCTTATACTTTAGGTTTTGTCATGAGGAAAAATAATTTCATTGACCTTGAATCGGATGATCTTCTTACAGCCTATGCTAATCCTTTTATTATTCCTATTCTTGGAATACAGAAATAGGACTCAAATCGAACACTTCAGTAACCCATTTTGAAACTGGTTGAGTTGCATGGGATTAACATGTACTCTTCTGATGCTCCAAGTCATTAATATCAGATTTCAAGAATATTAACTTTTTACAGCTTTACAATTCAGAAAAAAAATATGAAATTAAAATAGTTTATTACACTCTAATAGTCCAATAAAATGGATTTAAATTAGTTTTAGCATGCACAGTATTTGTAAAAGTACCTGCATCTTAAAACTCTAAATCAGTGTTTCTTAAACTGGGTGTTGTGACCCTTGGGGTTCATAGCAGTGATTGAAGGGGATCACGAGCTTGAGAAAAAAAAAAATAGAATTTTTCCTTTGAAGCTTAAAGATACTATTAGTAAACACATTATTATAGAATTGAAGCAAGCTACGTAGATTTTTTTTCTATTTGCTTAAATATAAAATGAATTTAAAATGATTCCAATTAATTGTTTTTTTGCCCCGAGTAATAATTAGCTATCATTATCTAGCATTTTAGCTTTTGAATAGCAGACTCAGTGACCACCTGAAAGCATTTTCAATTTTTGCATGCAATATTAAGATATTGCCATTGTTTTCTTAATCAATTGGATGGTGAATTCCACCTATAATAATATAAAGAAGAAAAAAATAAGCCACTTCTATAAATTAATAGGATAAATTATTAGTCAAAGTTAATAAAGCCTCTAATTTTCTTTTAAATTCATTAATTAATCAATTTATAAGAAAACTAGAGGCTTTATTTAATTTGACTATTTACAGTAGTAGCATATTTTTTAAAAAAGCGTGAGGGGGAGGGGGGGATTTAAAAAATATATTATTAATCATTAATATATTTTTTAAATTTCTGCCCTCCCCCCTTCCTGTTTGAAAAAATATTGTTGGGGGGAGGGGTCACGCTTGGGTCATTTTAACAATTAAGAGGTGTTAGGGGGTGCCAGCTGCCAAATATTTGAGAACCACTGCTCTAAATATTTGAAAAAAAATCTGAATATTCATCTCCTTATTCTTTAATTTTATGTTTAAATATTAGCTAAATCCCAGATTTAAACTTTTTTTTAATATATATTATACTGTATATAAAAGGATTAAATACCTTATAGAAACAATTATATTTTTTATCTTTTTATTATAAATATTAAGAAAGCTTAAAAAAAAATCTGTTTACAAAAAGTTGTTGTAATACTATTTCGTTTTCAGTTCCCATGCTAGAAATATAGTATATACAGTGTGTCCAAGAATTATCTTTATGATAATGATGTAATGTAACTCATGAACCAAAAGTCGTAACCACAAAGCGTTTGCTGCAATTTATCAACTAAAGTATTTTGTTGTTCAATAGATGGCGCCACAAAAAAAAGCACAATGTGTGCTGTTGTTGGCAAAATATCTCCTGTAACTGTCCAACATAAATATTGAACAGCCTATGGGTAAGAATTACCGAGTATACCTACAATCCATGCATGGATGAATAAGTTAAGGAGACTGGAAGTGTACTGCAGGTTAAAGGTCAAAGTCATCATTCAATATCACCCAACACTGTGGAGTGTGTATGGATATTTCAACATAGTCCACAGAAATCGATAAAGAATGATGCACACCAGATACAGTTACCAAAGACGACTTCACAAGTTATTCACCTAAGGTTATGATTGAGAGCCTACAAAGTTCAAATTTATTTTTTCCTTGATGTGCTGCATGCAACAATAGGAACATGTAGAGACCTACTTACTAATGACTCATAAAAAACATATTGAATTGATAAACAAATGGTAGCCAATCATTTGTGGATACAACTTGGTTCTTGAGTTACAGTATATTAAATTATCATCATAATGGTAATTTTGGACACCTTGTATATTTTTACTATTACTCTACAGTTTATTTACATTCCAAAATAAAGATTATACTGTGCTACTCCATATTAGAATATACTTAACATCCTGTACTTTTTTTATGGGATTGGTGGAGGGGGATAAGTAAAGATAGTGTAAAAGTTCACCAAATAGTTTGCTATTACACCTAGTTATTTCTGAAATGCTATACAACAATCATTTTTCTAATATGGTTTTTAAGTACATCCTATTTACTGTATATCAGGATTACATATCTAGATCAAAGTAGAGTAAAAAGTTTATTAAAAATGGCCACCAAAATGAGATTTTTGTATACCGTATTAATATTTCATAAAATATAATTCTCAGACTGATAAATTAAAGAAAATAATGAATTGTTTCAAATACCGTAGTTAACTTAAAAGTACCGTATTTTCTCATTTATTCTCTGATTAGGTTGCGTTTATGAAATGTGCAAAAAAAAAAATCAAACTGTGTGTATATATACATTCCAAACAAATCAGCTAGATTTGTTTGTGATGTCAAATGATTTCAGCCATATTTATTACAGGTTGAAATGTTTATTATTTAATACCAAGTTTCCAAGTTCTTGTATTTATTTTTTTCACTACTACTGATAAGATAGTTTTATTTATTGTGAAAGTATAAAAATTTTTGATTTATGATTGCCTTGGTGTTTATTACCATTGATTTATTATTACCAATACTCGAATTGCCATAAATTCAGTGCCAATTACAATATTATTCAATTTATAGTGTCATTTTACAATAATAATATTCTTTATTTTCATATTTATGTTTATTCATTTTTATAACATTTTTGGCCTGATTATTCGAGACTAATAATATTGATTCAATGTTCATGTTTATTATTCATAACTATTACTAATATTTATTCATACATATTTACATGTTATTTAATTATATTCATTGTAATTCATGTTTGTTTATGTACTCACATTATACTGTTGTGAAATTTGCTTTGTATATGATAAGTAGGAATTTTATCCAAAGACTGTAGGGTGAATGTTTATGCTTATTAGCCTATAATGGGCCACACTCAAAAAGGCTTAAGAATTACTGGTTAAAAGCCTATTATTTTATTGTCTTATTGCATTATTCCATATATCAGTTTAAATTTAAAAAAAATGAATGGAAATATTCTAAATAAAGATGTTAAAGATTATATGCAGCTTTCTTAAATTGATGATTCAAAACCTATTTCCTTTATCCATTATTTATATTGATTGTGGGGGCCATTAAATGGCCACCAAGGTTTTAGTTCCTCTCCCATAAACAATATTGGGATGGTAGCTGAAGTAAAAAAAGATATGGAATTAAAAATAATGAAGTACGATCTGGCAGAATTGGTAATTATTCTCATCAATATTCATATAAGGCTTGTAAATTATTATGCAAAATTCTATAAGATTTTAAACCATATTTATTTAATATTTTTTTTAAAAATAGTAGACTTAGTCTCGTATTATACTCTCACACTTTGGTCTTAATAGCTTAAGTCATATGGTTTACTTATCTCCACATTTTTTATTTCAAATTATATATTCTGTGAAGCGGAAGGGAGTTAGAATATGTTTATATTTTTATTTATGTTTTTAGTGGTGTGAAGAATGATAATAACTATATAAGAATTATTAGAATGAAATGCATGAATCAAGGAGATGCTAAGCCTTATTCCTAGCCAACACTGCAAGAACATATAAAACCAGAGATCTCCTTTTGCAACACACAACAATGAGTTAAACACTCGTGCCGTCTCTTAGTTGATGTGACGTAATATATTATTATATTCCCATGTTCTATATATTAAAAAGATGAACTCTATGCAGCTTTGATGACGATTGAAGTGTAAAGAATTATGAATATATAGAGCCTTGGCGAGCCAGAGATGTATGTAAATATAATCTACTTCAGAACATTAAGTTATGTTGTTATTATTTGTATTATCATTATCGTTTAGAGTGCTGAATAAATGTTAAGTTGAACTTTTCGTCTAACTCGAATACTTATCACTTAGTGGCAACACATCATCTCCACACCACAATTCTAAGAGATTATGGGCCCAGGAGCCCACTAGGAATAGGTATCTTAAAAAGGAGATAAAAGATAAATAGCAAAGAACAAATACTTTCCTTTTAATATCTATGAATGCTTTTTAAGAACCGACTTAATTCGAACATTTGAAAAAAGAAAAGAAAATTTTCTCGCTGAGAATAATCTTAACAATAGACATTTATTGTATTAAACTTTAACAAACAATAATAATTAATTGAAATAAAAGGAAAAAGAAGTGTATAAGCATAAATTATTTGTGTATGGACATATACTATATATAAATAGGTACACAAGTGCACAAATCAATACAAACAAGTAACTATCTACTAATATATATATATATATATATATATAGTAGGTGCACGCCTGGACCAACTACCGCCAACAGCATAAGTGTACAAAATTTTCTCGAAGTGTCACTACAAGGCGATGATTTTAAGGTCACCAGACTAAACTCATAGAATTACCACACATGGGCTATACAGACCAACAGCACTGATCCACAAGAAGTGTTGGAGTGCAGTCCAACCTGGATTTGGAACACATGACAGAAGCAGAAAGGAACATAGATAAGGCATTAGCATTCCTATTTTTAGTAGTCGATGACAATCAACTAAATGACATCAGTGAATGCAGCATCGCCAGAGAGGCATGGGAAACACTCGAGTATATACACACAAAATATGGGTTGCTCTATATCTTACAACTAACTAGAGAACTATTTAACACATATCATTAAGGAAAAAGAGACTATGAATGAGTACATGGGACGCATTACCCAGTACACCAAAAGTTGAGGAAATGCAGCTATGGATTGGAAAAGAGGCTAGCCCTGATAATGCTCCTATTACTACCCAAAAGTTACGAAGCATTAATACTACACCGAGAGCAGAAAGAAGAATCACTCACCACAAAGGATGTAAAAACATACTTGCTCATAGAAGAGAAGAAACAGGCATAAAAAGTGAGAAGACAACCCATGAGGAAGTAAAAGCCCTACAAATCAGAGAGAAAAACCACAAAGATACAATAAAGTGGAAGCCAGAACAAGAAGACCTGAGTACACCCCAAGTTCACATGCAAGAAGATACACAGAGGCTCCCACCAAATGGGTGAAATGCTTCTGTTGCAGAGAATTCAGCCATATAGCAAGATACTGTCCAAGTGAAGGTGAGCAAGAAACAACCAAAGGATGACCAGCCCCCAAGGCCAAGATGACCACAAACTAAGAGGAACACAGGAACCTGATGGCTAATGCAAATGCCAACCACAAGAGAGATGAAAACAATGATACCTGGTACCAGATAGTGGCACAATGGACCATATGACGTGTGCAAGATAATTTTGTAACTTTCAACCCTGCCTCATCCATTGTTGAGACGGCCATCAAGGGAAATCTTGAAGTAAAGTGAAAGGGCAAGGTCGTGATCTTCACCCACAAAGACAATGGAGGTCTCATCCTCGACTTGCATGAAGCACTCTATGTACCAGAGCTTGACGGCAACCTACTATCCGTAGGGAGGATTGAAGAGAGGGAATGAGAAATAAAATTCTCAAGAGGAAGAGCATAGTCAGTGACAAACATGGTGAGACTTTACTCATAGTCTAAAGAAACAATAAACTCTATGAAGTGAAGGTCAGAAGACCCAAGCAAAGGCCTGCAAGAGGCAAGAAGAAGAGTTGTGGCATAGAAGACTATGCCACCTACACCCAAAGCCAGACACGATAGACTCATACAGATTCTGCATAAAAGGTAAGATCAAGAGGAAGAAGTTCCCAAGATCGACGACCACCTGAGCAACCCAAGCATTACAATTGATCCAAACAGACGTGGTTGGGCCCGTAACACCCACTTCAAGGGGAGGATCAAAATGGTTAGTAACTTTCATAGATGACTAAACACAATACATAACCGTATTTCATGAATCACAAGAACGAAGTCCTACAATGCTTCAAGACCTATCAGAAGGAGGCCGAGAGGCAACTCGAAAAAAGGATAAAAACGATAATGATCGAGAATACATAAGCCAGGAATTCGACGAATACCTGTAACAACAGGGAAATTAACCATACCAAATAGTCCACAACAGAATGGAGTGGTGGAAAGGGCCAACCAAATGTTCATGGACATAACCAGATGCCTACTGATAGAATCAGGAGTACCACAAAACGTCTGGCCCGACTCATTACATACTGTCGCCCAAATCAAAAATAAGCACCCGTCACAGACAACAAATGACATACCACCTGAAGAACTGTGGACTGGGAGGAAGGCATGATTAGAGGCCCAAGGAGGACAAAGAAGATAGACCCCAAAGGGGAAGAATGTGTACTTGTTGGCTACCCGGAAGGATGCAAGGGCTACAAGATCTGGGATCAAGAAACTGGCCATATCTACA
Organism: Euperipatoides rowelli; assembly: GCA_003024985.2. Taxonomy (NCBI): domain Eukaryota; kingdom Metazoa; phylum Onychophora; class Udeonychophora; order Euonychophora; family Peripatopsidae; genus Euperipatoides; species Euperipatoides rowelli. The sequence continues at coordinate 8,292 of PXIH01S0053059.1, forward strand.
TAAGCAGGGATATAATATTTAAAGAAGACACCTTCCCATGCAGAGAGGACGAGTAGCCCCACATACCAAACAACCACATCATCAAGGACAAAGTACTAATACAATTTGGAATGGAAACAGAGGAACATGCACCAAATGACAACAATGTAATCCAAATTGACACTGAAACCAATGACAAAGGTCTATCGAAGCCAGATAATCAAAAGGTGACCCAGAAAGAAATAAGCCCACTCATGTGATCGACCAGAGCTACATGGCCACAGGCCAAACAGAAGATGAGAAGAGCATGTTAGTTCCTCAGAACTAATAATTGTGTTCAATGTCATATTTAAATGTTGTTTTTTTGAGATATGTTGTTGAGTATTATAATTTAATGAGTATAATGTTTGGTATTTCATTGTATAAATTGTAATAATAATCTAATATTTAACATATTTCAGGTAAAACTTAATTAAAGTTGATTTAGTTATTATAAAATAATAACTTAGTACATATCGATGATATTGTTTGAGATTATCGATATTTAATATTTTTCTCGTTTTTGATCGTGATGTAAGATGAGAGCTTGAACTCGTGCATCCTGGTAGCCATGCTTTTAGGAAAATTTATCATCGCAAGTATTAGCGGTGGATGAACCATCCAAAAGTTATATTATCATAGGATTAAATTACTGGTAATCGTGAGTACTGTGTTTGTACAATCTAATGCTATTTTTTAGAGCATATTATATTACACATACCATGTAATGAAAATTAAGCGTTGATAAAATGTCACTGGTAAAATTTCATACTGAAAGAAATGATGTTCTGTATTCAACTGACGATCAATTTGGCATTTTCTCAGCAGTAAGAAACCTTTTGATAATGTTTTGTAATGTCTTTGAATAGAAAGCATTTCAGTATAAATGTTTAAAAATTTAATTTATTAATCTACGAATAACGTTGTTTGGAACCTCTTTAATAAAAACTTCTGGTTATCTTTTTGAATACCCAGTAGTCTACTAAGTCTCTTTTTTTATGGTTTTAGTCTACAAAGTTTCTTTTTTTACAGCTATGAACCACTCTGATGCCTGAAAGTATCTGTTTGATATGTTTTTACAATTTAATTGCTACTAAGTAATTTGTTATTGAAGCAAAGTCAACTCATGTTTTTGAATACTTTTACTATCAGAGATCTGTATCTAATCTATCTATGAGTTCAAGTTGTCGTGTCTATGCACCATATATTATTATTATGTACAATAATAAGTTTTGACATTATTTTGATATTTGATGTTTATAAAAAGAAGTTTAATTTGACATCTGTATCAATTGGATATCATGGATTAATGTTTTATATTTTATAATACATAAAATATTTGTGTTTACTGTATGAATAAAACAAGTAAATGTATTCATCAAATCAAGTTTATTAGTTCTTTAATATTTACAAGTAATATTACTGATTATGGGATCATACTTTACATATAAATGATAATAGTTAGTGCGCTTCCCCAATAATTTGGTTATGGGCCCAGGCCATGCCCTAACTACTTTGCATGTATTGTGAGCTTTTGACCAATTACGTAATTGATTATGCACACCAAATTTCTAATCACATCAATATGGGAGAGCCTATGAAATATTAAATGGTGAAATTGAACAATGAAAACTATTTTTTGTGGCGAATAAAAATTCAGTTATATCTCATTCGAGATAATCTGTGGGAAGTAGTAGAGACACCCCGCCTGCAAATAACTCTGATCCTTGGTATAAGAAGGACAGAATAGCCAGAGCAGCAATAGGTCTTATGATGGAGGATAGCATATTAATAGATATTAAAGATTTCACTACAGCAAAGGAAATGCTTGAAAACTTAAAGCTAACCTAGGAAAACAATAGTTTTGGAACTTAGATTTACTTAATGTGCAGACTGTTTAATACCAAATATATAGCTGGAACTTCAATGTTGGATCTGTGATGATGAAAACCAACACCAGTAGTCGTGCAAGATAATAAGAATTAACGTACACCTGTAATAATGAAAAATAGCACCAGCAGTCGTGCATGATGATAAGGATTAATGTATGCTAGTTTTAGTCTGCACATAGTATCATTGTTAAAGTATATTGTTAACCACTTAAGTTTAATTGTTTAAATTATGCAACCAGTGTCTGTTTGATATGGGTATACAATTTGATTGCTACTAAGTAATTCATTATTGAATTCATGTTTTTGAACACTTTTACTATCCGAGATCTGTATCTAATCGATCTATGAGTTCAAGTTGTCGTGTCTATGCACCGTATATTATTCTTATGTACAAGAATAAGTTTTGACATTTTTTTGATATTTGATGTTTATAAAAAGAAGTACAATTTTACATATATGTGTAACAATATTTTAATACATAATATATTTGTGTTTACTGTATGAATAAAACAAGTCAATTTATTCATCAAATCAAGTTTATTAGTTCTTTAATATTTACAATTAACATTACTGATTGTGTGATCATACTTTACATATAAATGATAATAGTTAGTGTGCTTCCCCAATAGAGCCAAGACCCCAATACATTTGAGGAAGTGATAACCTCAAAGGATGATAAGAACTGGATGGAAGCAATGGAGGATGAACTCCATAGCCTTGAGGACAACCAGACCTGGAGACTAGTACCAAGACCAAAAGGAGAAATGGTCCTAGGATCAAAATGGGTGTTCAAGAAGGAATTCAATGCATCGGGGACGCTAGAAAAATACAAGGCTTGACTGGTAGCAAGAGGCTTCGAACAGAGATGGGGAATCAATTACGAGGTATTCACACCCATTGTCAAACAGAAGTCCCTCAGATTGCTTGTCGCAATAGCTGTAGAAAGGGGGTGGACAATGAAACAAATGGATATAAAGATTGCTTACCTAAATGGATACCCAACGAAACAATATACATGAAAGGCTGTGGCAACAACAACCATTCAAAGAGGACCTAGTTGCCTGTTGCATAGAAGTCTATGGATTATAGCAAGCTGGCACACTGTGGAACATCCGATTAGATAGCTTCCTAAAACAATGGGGAGCAGACATAGGAATCTAACACAATCCGAAAAGCAAAATCATCCTCGGAGTATAGCCTACATAGTGATCTATTGGTAATAACTGAAAAAGAAGGAACATATAACGAGTTCTTTAGGAATATAGATAAAGAGTTTGGTGCCAAGGACCTAGGCAACATAAATGACCGGCTATCGATAAAATCAAGAAGACCACAGATGGAACAATACAGCTGAGCCAAGACAAGTATGTACAGGTAATCCTGGAAAAGTACAACATGGAAAATGTAAAAGAAGCCAAATGCCCTCTACACCAAAACACAAAATTGAAAAAGAATGAAGAAGCACCAAGAGACAAGCTACCATACAGGCAAGCAATTGGAAGCTTACTATACCTATTCGGCGCAACTCGCCCTAATATCGCATATGTGACTTCATACTTGAGTCAGTTCAGCGAGAACCCGACCAAAGAGCCCTGGAATGGGGTGAAGCAACTATGTAGATACCTGAAAAGGACCAAGGAGACAACATTGTCATACAGTCATGCAGACTGGGCAAACGACTTAACAGAAAATCATATCCTGGAACATCAGGAAGAAACACACCACCACACTGTCAACAATGGAAGCAGAATACCTGGCATTATGTGAAGCCAGCAAAGAAGCGGCATGGCTAAAACATTTACTGCAGGAAATACACGCCACAGAATTCCTCGAAAGTAGCACTGTCATCCACACAGACAATCAAGGAGCGATGAGCCTCACACAGAACAAAGTCACATCCGAGAGGAACAAGCACATGGAACTGAAACACTTCTACATCAGAGAGCAAATTGAAGAGAAAGAAATAGTGCTCAAATATGTCAGAACAGACAACAACCCAGCTGACCTACTAACAAAGAACGTTGGATCAAATAGAACAAGCCTACACCGCCCAAAATGAGGACTCAATTAGGGAAACGGCTTACCAATAGGAAGTATTAGAATGAAATGCATGAATCAAAGAGGTGCTAAGCCTTATTCTCAGCCAACACTGCAAGAACATATAAAACCAGAGATCTCCTTTTTCAACACACAATGAGTTAAACACTCGTGCCGTCTCTTAGTTGATGCGACGTAATATATTATTATATTCCCATGTTCTATGTATTAAGAAGACGAATTCTATGCAGCTTTGATGACAAATGAAGTGTAAAACATTATGTATATATAGAGCCTTGACGAGCCAGAGACGTATGCAAATATAATCTACTTCAGGACATTAAGTTATGTTGTTATTATTTGTATTACCGCTATCGTTTAGAGTGTTGAATAAATGTTAATTAAGTTGAACTTTTCGTCTAACTCGAATACTTATCACTTAGTGGCAACACATCATCTCTACACTTCAATTCTAATAAGAATTACTGTATTTTATTTATTTTTTCTTGTAATATCATGTCTTATAGATACTGGCAGCTGCCTGTAATAGATTTATTTATTTATTTCACAAGTTGTCTAAGCAATGCTTTTCAACTTTACATCAATTTATAAAATACAAATTAGAAGACATATCTAAAGAGATGTTCATAGTACATCATATAAAAAGAAAATACATAATCACAAAAAAAAATATAGATAAACACAGAGATGATTACAATCAACTGCATAACACAGAAAAAAAGAAAAAGAAATTTACATTTTATTCAAAGAGACATTTAAATCATAGCAAGATAATTGGGATCCAACATGAGCCAAGCATCCAGTGCTACTTTATATCCATGGAAACTATTTTTAGACACTATCTCATGCGCAGAGAATTCCATGATGAGGCTACTCGGTTTGAAAAAAAATTAGCTCTTATTGCAGTTTTATTGAAAACCTTTTTAACTTTATGTTGGTGCCCTCTAATCCTGTTTGAGCCTTCTATATTAAACAGTAATCTTATATTATTTTCCTGAACTATTAATTATAGGCTAAAATTAAGTCCCCTCTGAATAGTCTCTGCCTAGGAGTAAAAATTTCATATTTGTATAAATTGATCATTCTGTTTTCATATGATATATTTTTAAATTTAATTATTTTTTTAGTATATTTTCGGAATAATTGGTTCAACTTCCGTATATCACCAAGATTACGAAAATGGAAAATAAAATGGCAATAATCGGATAACTCTGAATATATATCTTGTAGATCATAGCGAATAGTTCAATTGACATAAAGGAGAATACATGAAAATTCTTATGCCGTTTACATAGGCTAATGCATTTCTATATGCACGCAGTCACTGTTTGTCTATTGAGTTAGATTTTTTGATTTTTGTTTTAATATCTTAGATTTTCCTATAACATTAAAACTTTATTGCTATAATAATTTCCAAATCTAGCAATAAAAATAATTTCTTCTTGTTTGAAGATTTTTCCATTTTAATATATGTATTTGCTTCCCTAGAAGGTCCCATTCCAAATATTAATAATCTAGCCACCAAATTTTGACTCTTTCGAGTTTTATCTGCATCATCTTTGCTACAACCATTATATACAGTGCAACAATAGTTAATTTTCGATTGTACTATTGTCAAATAATGAAGGCATAATGAATTTAAAGGCAAAAACTTTTAAACTTTATTATTATAAAATATAAGGAACATACTGATTTTTTAAGTCATTAATATGATTATTCTAATTAAAATGTACATTTACCATAAGGCCCAATATTTTTATCCTGTCAATTTTGTATAATAGTTTCTGATTCTAGATCCAAGAATAATTCTTTTATTTTTATTTTTTGAGCATATAATCATAAATTTTGCCTGTTGATTTTTCAATGGTTTTTGAAAATTGGGATTTAAAAGAAAATTTATCCAATATTATTGGCGATCTTCCAGAAAGCATTTATGTGGTCAACCTGTAGATTACAATTGACATTATTGACACTTCTGATATAAAGAAAATGTATAGGCTGGAATCTCTTTATTTAAAAATTGTAAAAAGGCAGCCCCTCGCTGTTAAATAATGGTTACAAAAGAAAAAGATTATTAAAATAAAATTGCTGAAGTATGGCAACAAAAAGGAAATAAAATAAAAGAGGCAGACAAATGGCCTAGCTTGCTCCTGCCAGCTAGTCACAAAACTGCACATACAAAAATAATATGTGACTGAAGTGGAAAGAGCCACTCCATGCACGTATTGACAACCGGGCATGCATGCTGAATTCTTTTATTATTCAGAATGAGCATACATGCAAATTAATATACATGAATAGAATTTGCATTGATTTGCACGTGTACAGGAAATTGATTATATTTCCCACATTGTTTACGATCTCATAGCTGATTAGGCTATGAATGAAACATTTACTATAAAATAATAAAAGCCTTATTTAAAAAAAGTAATGTATGAACCAGGGTTGATTGGTTTAAACCTATTGTTTTTTTTTTTTTAAACAAACAAACAGTTTATTCAATAAACTGTTAAAGTTAAAATGTTTAAAATTTTATTGGCATTTGTTCATTGTTAGAATCATTTAGCAAAATGCAAAGAACTTAAAGAAGCCAACAGTGATGAAGGTATGATAATATTAATT
>PXIH01S0053160.1:0-10792 GCA_003024985.2 Euperipatoides rowelli
TTTTTCTGAAGCATAAAATTTTATTTGTTATGTACCAAAAATTGCATAGCCTATAATATAAAATTTAGTTTGAATTTTTGTATACAATTTTTTTTTAATAATAATTATCACTTTTAAAATTGATTTTAATAACTACCTCATGAAAAAGGAAGATTTCATTGAACTTTCACTACAATATTATACTGTTTATAGTTTGAAAAATTTTCTTGGTATGTTTATATAACTAATGTATTTTTATTGTCACTTTGTAAACTACTATTACCGGTATAATTGGTTTTATTTTGTTATTTTCTACATTATTGTATACCGTACTACTTTTGTAGAGTACAATTTCTGTGCTTTTATTTTGTTTCACTTTATTTTTATCTACTAAATGATTGGTAATTTCTGTGTCATCTTAATGCTTTTCAGTTTTGTGCCTTTACAAGTTTTTATATATTTCCAGTAACAAGTCATTTATTGACTTACACTGTATCCGTTAAATAAATAAATAAAAGTTGCTAAATGAAAGAGGTTTTGTGTTTAATAAATATTAGCCTATCAGTAAATGAACAAAACCAATATTTCCACTCTTCTCAGGGAAAAGGTCTAACCAGGGACAGTAAAAATTGCTGAAACGAAAATACTGGAACCATTTAATTGCAAAAGTACAGAAAATTAAATTTTTATAATAAATGTTAGCATATTCTCCTCCTTTGATAAAAATCGTTTTGAAAATAATCTTTTGTGCTAATTAAACTCTTTTACAAGCAATTTAAAAGCCTATTTACCTCACCTATTTATTTATTAAAAAAACGGATATTGAAACTTGTTGTTGCCCATTTTACGGTTTATTTATTTTAAGAATAAAATTAACTATGTAAAAAAAAAAAACTAAGCAAATATAGTCGTTTATCTTAAAAAAAGTCCACTTGAAGCTTCAACTGCGGACTGCCTATATCTCTAATGTTAATTTTGGCAGTACACCGGCCTAGTGACTATGTGGTGCTGCCTCCGAGGAAACAGTTTGGTATCATTGGCTTTCATATCTTTAAGCGTTAGCGTATATAGGATCTTTGGTTTATTTCTCTTAGAATCAGTTTGATCAGTGCAATATTGGATTTTTCCTGGACATCTGAACCTGTTTATACTGCAAGTTGACATTGTAAAAAAAAATGTATATGTTGTAAATAATTAGTTGCTTAACCCTCCGGGGTTATATTTAAAAAAAAAAAAAAACTGGTGGTAAAATAATAAAAAATGGTTGGTCTAAACAAAAATAACTTTGAATTTATAATTTATCTAACAAACAATAAATTATGACAACAGAGAGAATGCATCAGGCTGCAAGATTAACAATAGCAATATAAAATGAAATCATTTTCAAATTTAAACAAAAATTATATTATTCCTTTTCATAGAGGAAAACCTCTACAATCAAGAATTTATGTAACCATAAAGTATTTACTTTTATGTAGAATGATTATTTCAAGCTTTTATTTTAGTAGACACTTAACAATGAAAATAACAATTCTGATGGTTTGAACCCATTGTGACCAAGAAACAGCTTTAGATTTAATTGTCCTTTTGGTTAATAAAATTATTTAAGAACAATTTGTAATACGGTGTCTAAGTTGACAGAATTATAGGCATTGGCCAAAACCTACCTATGGAGGCATAACAAAACACTTAAATGAGGGGGGGTGGGGTTCAGAAAATTTCCTAACCTTTAAATTTATTCTTAATTTTAACCAACAAATAAATGAATACCAAAATAAACAATTGAAATTAATTACATCTGAGCTGTTTATCACCACATTTTGTTATGAATCAATTTCAATGGTATAGACTCACTAGATATTAAAATGATTAAACTTTTAATTCACCCATTACATGGTTAAAATAATACTAAGAAGGGTGGGGGGGGGGGAGTAATTAAAAAAAGTGTTCATCTTTTTTTTTTGTAAAATTTACGAATCAAAAATTGTGTGGGGAGGGGGGAATATCTAGACCAGCTTTTCTCAACCAGGGTTCCGCGGAACCCTAGGAGTTCCATGAAAAAATATGTAACAAATAAAATGTTTTGTCATTTATTTTTTTATTTTTTGCATTTTGTATATCATTTTGTTAATTTAGTTTCAAATCAAGTGAAAATCATTTAATTTGGCACTCAAAAGTATCAAATTATCTTCAAATCGATCTAATAAAATTATTAAAACTTGACGTGTTGAAATAAGAATAATTGTACCGGCAAGAAAAAAAATAATGGTTGTCTAATTAATTAAAACACTTCCTTTCACCTGATGAAGTCTTCATATTTTAGTCTTTCCTCACTATCTTTGTTTTGATTTAACAAGACTTGAAGGCTGATGTTTTTATTTTTAACGTGTGATGTAAAACAAATCAAATTTATGGTCGTTTGCCATTTCATAGAATTGTAGTATTTCCTAGTTTTGTAATTAGCATTTTTTTTTCTAAAACTGTGCTGATTTCTTAAAATCATGAAAAGAAGGCATGTCAGTGATGGAAATATAAAAAAAAATTAATATTGTATTATAGAAAAAATTTAACTCATATAGAGTAAATATCTACTTACCTACCTATTTATCTATCTATCTAGCTCTCTATCTATTTATCTACCTACCTACCCACCCATCTATCTGTCTATATCTATCTGCCTAAACTGTCTGTCAGTCAATAAATCTATTAAACTCCACCCGTCTATCTCACTGTCCATTTGTCTATCCATCAATCTATTTACCACGTACCTATCTATCTATCTGTAACTGTATTTAGCCGTACAGTATACTGTATGTAAATGCATACAAAAAAATACAAATCTCTTCAGCTATATTTTCTTGGCAATAATTTAGCAGTACATACTGTAATTGAATTGTGCACCTCCCCCCCCCCCCTAACTATCCAATCAGTTTATTTATGTTTTTGTAAAAAATATTTTAGGGGTTACTCCATGGAAAAAAGTTGAGAAGCACTGATCTAGATGAATAAATGATAATTAGCTTATTAACATGGAGTGCTAAAAGTTACCATGATACCAGACATTCATTTGTAACCACATGTCCTGAACCTGAATTCAAATCTTGTGACTGCAGTATTCCATGATATAGTCACAGTATTCCACGATATAAGCTTATTTATAAGTCCTATCCCAACGACCTGTGAAGTATATTGAATGTCTTTCCTATAAGATCATATTCTTACTTTTGCATAATTGTTATGCTACACAATGACATGAACAATTACCGGTACATCTTGTTCTGTTTGTGCCAATAAGCTTGATTTTTAATTGTCAAGGTTTTTTTTTTAATTTCCAGAATGTTCTGCTATAGGTCTCTATCCTGAAATTCTTACATACGATAACCTAGTAAATTTAAATCTATTTACTTTTTCTTAATATATTTTATTAAAGTATTATAATTTAAAATAATTTGTCTATTTTCAGACTGAATAGTTCCGATTTCATCTATAGTTATCCATTTTTCAATGTTTTGTTCTATCATTATTTAGCACTGTAAATGTTCCTTAATTTTGCATCAATTCCAATTTTTGAACAACTTACAACCATCATAATCATGCTTTCAGAATCCTATTATACTTTATTATCTTCTGTAACAGTAGTAAACTAAATAATAATTTTAGTTTCTTTACCTGTTCTATAATAAATTTCAGTCAAATTCAAATGGACTACACTATATGTGGCCTTCTATTTGAAGTCTAAAGACTAAGATGTTGAATTAAGATCAAGATCTAATAGTTCATCAGATGCAAGTCATATATTATTATATGTACATGTATATAAAATAAATAGACTATACCAAAGCTGAACTCTTACTACTATTACTCCTCATAAATAAATTATTTTCCATAATTTTACTCCATATAGCAGCTTAATTAGTAAAACCGTTTAGGCCTATCTAAGATTTGGGATATTTTTAATACATAACTTACAGTTGACACTGAAGGAATGAATACCATAGACACCTCCCTAATTAGCATAAAATAAGATTCATTGTTAATTTAACAAGATTAACATAAACTAATATTGTGTAAGCACTAATTCCCAGAGATTTTTCATCGAATTTCACCTGCTCAGAGATTTTAACATAGCTCAGATGCAAGAAAACTCTCGACTCCTCTAGCTTTCTCTGAAACTTATTTAATAACTCTCTCCTCACTATTGTGCAGAATGGTCTAGTCCATTTTATCCATCCAACTGAACAATCCACAAGTAAGGGTAAAAGTTTTTCCACGGGAAGGACGCTTTTCCTTTGTTCATCTATAAAGAATTCCAAAGAGCAGACCAAATGAAGAAGGTAGAGACACTGTTATTGGAGAAATGTTGATCCAATCAAGCCATTTATAATCATTTGAGTAAATGTAAAATGGTAGAGTGAATAGCCTATAGTATTAGCCTCAGAAAACTTCAATTTTGTTTAGTATTTAATTCTGTCTTTTGGTTTCACGTCCAAAAGGTATAATAGCCAGGTTCAAAAGAGAAGTCAAATTTACCTCATAAATGTCTGGAAGAAGGAATATTATGGTGGTGTAAGGGGCAATAGTTTCTGCACATGTGCAGAGGAGCGTCTTGAGAATTGATTGCATGTTAATAGGGTGTCGGTACATCAAAATATTTTGTTTATTAAAATTGTGTGTTCAATATGCTATAGCAATACAAAATACTAAGTCAGGAGTAATGTATCTCATGAATTCCCAACACTACAATAACCATTTTGAAAAAATGCATGTAAACTCACCATTATATTGTAGGCCTACTTGAGACAACCATCTCACTCAATAACATTAACAATAGACACTCTGAGTTGTTCACCATCGATAACTAAAACATTAGTATACGGTAAGTATAACAATAAAGCCCACCATTCTTGATTAAAGTTAATACGAATTAATTAAATGATTTAAAGCTACTGTACTAGCTTACAAATCACTGTTTTAAACAATATTTTAATTAAAGGGAATGGTTTATTGTTATCCCTATTGCTAGATTGTATTGTGTTTATGATCCATCTCACTTGCCTCTAATCTGTTTTTGGCTGAATAAAATGTCAAAACACTAGATCACATCTCCTTGGATTTTAAACTAAGTCTCCACCAGAAGACTATATACTGTACATACTGGGTGAAATCGAACCCCATAAGGTTTAAAATTTGTTGGGAGAAGAAAAAATAAATATTTTTTTGTTATATTTCAGTTACGGTAACTAGTATTTTCCATCTACTGTAAGTGCTGTTACTAACACTATCTTTTATTTAATGGTTGTTAAAACTTTACATAGACTATTTGTTAGAAAGAATATAAAGTGACAAATTAAAGTTGCACTATTATGCATGCATAGAATGTTTGTTGTTCATACATAATGAATGAAAATTGTGTCTATACAACACTGGAAAATAACTTTTATAAAGTTACTGCCCAATTCCCACATGTTGTGAAGTCATAAGTAATATCCCTAGCTTAATAATCCTAGGCTCAATAAAAAACAAATTGAACTTCAATTACTACCATCGACTTAATTTATCAAATTTTTATCAAATATGTATTGGTATAATCCTGATGATCAATACTGATTGTGAAATATACTAGGTAAGCTTAATCGTGATTAAAGTGGTCTACAACAGGAAGTTTTACCCAAATATATATATATATACAGTATGTTGTCTAAGTGTTTCTTTCAGCTTCAGACAGACACAAATGATACTTTATCTTCAATCTAACTTAAATTAATTAAGTTATAAGAACTAATCATGGTTTGAAATATTTTTTCAGCAATTTTGCATAAACAATTTTATGGGCTCCTACACTAAAATTATGTAATTATGTTTCGAAATTTGCTTCCAGCATAAAATTTGGCACATATCACACCTAATGTAACCTTCCCCCTTGGAGAGAATGGGCTAAGTTTTCATTAGATTATGACTTTGTTTACCTTGTTTATCCTGCTTTGAACCAATAAATTGTAGATAAAAGTATGAAATTGGGTTCACTGAAAAAGTCATTGGTGCCTAGTATCCCCCCCCCCCCATTTCCCTTTTTAGAATTAGGGGTGGGAGATTGATTTCCATAAAATTAGAAATATAGTACAAAGTTTGACACTAGAGGCAGCAACATGACGAATACCATCAGTTGTTTTCAACTGACGTCATATTTTTATTATCAGTTAAAGAAAAAATTTGTCAGTTCTGCCCGCATTTTTGTCTAGATACGTTTTTATTAAATTAGCCAATAGCAATTTACAAAACTCCAACAGCTTGCCTCATTGTCAGTATGACCTTTGCTTTTAGAACTTTAGAAATAAAGATTAAAAATTATCCCTAGTTTTTTTTTTTTTAGGTTATTATGTAGGTTATCAAATTTTTCTGTTTGCCGTTGGAATATTACATATGGCGCCGGTACACATTCACTGGTGATAAGTTTTTGGAGCCCAGTCTAAAAACTTATTATCAATACTAGTAGTAGTATTGCTTTTCTTTTTTAACAATTGAAGTAATAAATATTTAATTCTGTATTAAATATTACCAGCCTCTTCTTTTCATCTGTGGGAATCTTATTCTGGGAAAGAAAGGGTAGAAAGTATGGACAAAAAAGTGGAATATGAGTATTAAATTATCCACTATAGGCTGAAAATTGAACCAAAATAAAAGTTTCAGTTGTTAAAAATGAAAACAATATAATTTGTTTAAAAAATGTGACACAACAAAACACACATGAAAATATGAAAAATCATTGTAAATTGAACAATTATCATTTTTACAAATGACAGCAGATCAATTCTGAGCATTAAACAATTTAGTATGTAGCCTAGTAGTAATAAATATTTAATTAAAGTACTGTATGTACTCTATATATATTTTTATTTTATTTTGATATACTTTGCTGATTTAATTAATTTTTTTTTAGCAATTCTTGTTCCTTGTCCCATGGTTATTGATCTTTTACCTTCTGAATTAAAAAATCCAAAACCAAACATTCTAATTAAATATAACTAACTTTGTTTGATAAATAGAAAAGTAGGTGGAATAAAATAAGTTTGGGACTTTGGAAAAGAAAATGAGTATCGAGAAATACATAAGGTAAAGACAATTTTTCCATGTAGACCAAACATCAATACTCAGGTCTCCTTAATCCTAAATATAAGCATGCTCAATAAACTGCATCCGGTTCCCCATTTTTTTTTTTTTGTCTAATTAAAAATGTCTTAGTTAGTGGAAGCCACGTAAAGGCTATTAGCAATTAAATGAATGAAAAACTCACTCATTGTAACGAAATGGAATAAACATTCCTGTATAGGAAAGTAGTAGGCTATAAACTATAATATGTTTATATTTATAGCGTATATCTATACTATAAGAAGGCAGAGGTAAATATGTTTTTAATTACTTTTTACGTTAAATTGTAAGGCCTACTTTACACGTTAATTCATTAAAGCTATATTAAGCTCGGAATAAATATTTAGACATCTCTTGTTTGTTAAATAATATTAACATAATAAGTTTACGCAAGATTAAGCCCTGCATTATTTACATGATGAATTTTTGATAATATTCGAAGCTGTAATTAATGAGAATGATACTAAAATTCTAGAGAGACTGTAAGTAGCCTACAGTATTCAATTAAAGTATAGTATTGAAAGTTATATATTTGCACCACGAGTGAAAATTAATGTTTACCATTGATATAATTTAATATCTACACGTATTACTCTGAAGCATTAATATTAAAGTCAAAGTCGATATTCCAGTAGCCTAACACTACTACCCATTTGATACAATATAGATCTATTGTCGTATGCAATTAAATATTAAAAGTATTATTACCAACTTTGTAACCGGAGGTACTAATTGAACTGTGTACCATATTATCTTAAATTCTAGCAAAAGTCAATGTATGATATAGTTTGAGCCATAATATTGTGTATATATTGATTTTTCCATTTTCATTGATAATGTAAGGTATTACTTCAACTTATATCCTCATCTGTAATAATTACAGTATAACATCGACAATTAAAAATATTATTTTTAATCTTCAGAAAGAAAAATCATTTATATATTGCATACATAATTTGATACCTGGTTAAGAATCTTGTCACTAGTGTCTTACTATTACTTGTATAGAAAAAAGGTTAACATCTCGTCAAGGTCATCAATTAAACCTTTAGTAATATTCTGTTTAATCTAGTGTTACATTTCTATTTGAGTATCAAACATCTTTCCTGTTACTGAACTTTCTCTACTGCATCCGCTATCTCTACTACACCTCTCATCATACAATAACCATCAGCATGGTTTTATATAAATAGATCACAAGATACTCACATGGATTTTCCTGGTGAACCTCCAAATTGATATACTGTAAGTCTAATATATATTTAATAGTATTAAAAACATTAAAAAGAATACGTTTTTCTAATATCTTTGGAATAGATGATAAAATAGAGATTGGTTTAACATTTTCTGGATTTTAAGGAATTGGAATTAGGAAATATTTCCGGTATTCAAAATTAAAGGACATTTAGATAATTTTAATGACATATTAATCAAGTCAGCAATTGAATAAGAAAGTAATGAAGCAAATTCCTTATACTGTATATGAAATTTGTACTAAATATTCCGATACTTGTAGATAAATACAGTAAATTATTCATTGAAAAAATATCTACAGTATACTGGTACGGTATTGTAGATATTTTCAGATTTTTTAACTTGCGTAAGAGCAGATAGTCACTACACTAAAATGCAAGTGATATATGAAATTTCATTACAACCTAAGTACAATTTTTATTTTTTTCATGTTATAAATTTTAGAAAGTATATATGGTTTTGTAATTTTGAAAAAAAAGTCTATATTGATATTTCATTGAAGGATCACAGATTGGATCCTCCTGAACTTAACTCACCCTCCTCACTAGTAAGTGGAATTAGAGTGAAGAAATACTATCCGTAGGAATTACTGGTAATTTGTTAGAGAAGTACCCTATTTAGTTTCTAAAAGTTCTACAGACTATGGGTGAAAGATAATTTAATCATTCTTCAGAAAGCATTATTGGAATTCAAGAAATATCATTTACCGTATCTTGCTAAAGAGAGACGGGGAGCCCAGATTACTGTCGTATTCAACAATCCTGTTGGCCAAATAAATTTAAATTAGAGGAACATTATTGTATATTTGTAATGAAAAAGTGCTAAAAATATTAACAATATACTCAAATGTTTTTTTTTTTTAAAAATACTGTATATATGAACTTGAATAAATTGACACAAGGCAGACTCAAGGAAAGAAACTCTGTACTTGGAAGAGTTTCAACTTGTCCCTGAAAAATGTCATTAAATCAGGAAAGATAATTTCCAGTTTGGGAGAATAATGCAACTATCTTCCATTTTAAATAATTAATTAAGTATATCTTCCCACTGCATGTGACTATTAGTTTAGAAATTATTTTCATAGAAATTTATACTTTATCATTTTTTTTAAGTATAATTATCTAGTTTTCATTAAGGAAAAAAAAAAAATACTGAAAATGAAACAGACTAGAGATAATACTTGAAATTCAACCTTACCATTTTACAACTTCCCCCAAAACCAGATGTGTATGGATTAATTGTGCAATAGCACACCCCATTTTCTTTGACTTGTCCTTCAAAGCAATGGAGAGAAGTAGTGGTTTTGTAATCTTTAATTTTACTGCTATTTGCTTAGCTATGGCACAAATAACCTCCTGTAACAACAACAAAAAAAAGTTATTTCAAGATAATAGCGCCCCCTATAATAACAATAAAACAGAAAAAATAATAATCAAGACAGAATGAAAATTATTGTTGGCAGGTATTAATAGGTGGCACTACCATACAATAGGCAAAATGCAATTTTTTTTTTTTTACTTTTTTCTTTACATATAATTTTTTTTATTTAGACTAATATTAATTAAAAAAAGAAATCATGTTGTATATTAAAAAGATCTATTTTTTTTATTTTTTATTACTAAATTTTACAAGTACCGTACAGTAAGCTACTGTAACCAGAAAGCCTAAAATCAACCTAAAATTTATTATAGACCTTTTGTAAAATCAACTAAAAAGAAAAAGTTCAGAACTAGCTTATAATAAATAATAGTAGCAGTAATAATAAAAAAAATAATTAAAATTTGACGGACCAAAATAACAACTTCTAGGCATGCTAAGCTAGCTTTAAGGCAGGTAAATTGATTAAAACAATTGGAAAGTATTATTTTTTCAATAAAATGACCTACCTACGGTAGCTAAAAAGAAACAAATTTATATATAGTATGTCGAGGTGCAGTGGTCCACTCAGGAGCACACAGGACTGCTGCATCTCAAGACATATAGTCTCAGACAGGTTCAATCCCCTGGAGGTGCGGTAGTCCAGTCAGTAGCACACAGGACTGCTGCATCTCAAGACATATAGTCTCAGAGACAGGTTCAATCCCCTGGAGGTGCGGTAGTCCAGTCAGGAGCACACAGGACTGCTGCATCTCAAGACATATAGTCTCAGAGACAGGTTCAATCCCCGGGTTGTCAGTACCTTTCCAGTTTTTTTCGGGCCCAGGTGAAAAACGGCATTTATCTGTGCATGAAGAGACCATCAAATCTCGAAGGTAAGAAAAATATGCTACTGTAGCCTGGGTGTGAAAGATGGTTAACCTACGAGCGGTCGCGCTGTCGTAATTCTTACGACAAATTCAATTTTTTATAAAATGTGTCTATGTGTATGGACTTTTATGTTTATCTCTGCCTTCTATTCCTAAAACTAACTCCC
>PXIH01S0053198.1:1775-11788 GCA_003024985.2 Euperipatoides rowelli
AAAAAGAAAAAAGCTAAACCAACTTACTATAAATATAATAATGATACAAGTATAATAATAATAAAAGTCATATACAACAACTTTATGGACAAGTCCCAGGAAGGAGGGGGGGGGAGCCTACAGGTATTTGACCCGGACACCTAATGTTCAGCAGTTTGGCCTAACAGGCAGTATTACCGACTATTCCAGCCTGCAAGGCAATATACAATACTTAGTTCAGTTATGACATCTAACAATTTCAAAAAACTACACGTAACATTAATCTTACCTTTTATTTATTAAAATTTCTAATACTCTCTGGATACAATCTTGGGAAGTTTCTATCATTCTGCCGAAATTCAAAAAGCAATCATTCAAATAAGGATTTACCATCCAATATAGCTAACAAATTCCATAAGTAAATTACTGGATAAAGAAACGTTGACAATACCCTTCCAGAATTAAAAATAGGCATTAGATAGTTATTTATTTTGATAATTTAAATCAATTTCCTAACTTAGATTGTCCTTGATATTNTTTTTACCATTGCCAATAACGCTAAACTATTTATTAAAAGACAATGGATGTAGTCATAATGTGAATAATAAAAATATAGCCTATTTCATATAGGCCAATTTTTTAATTTTTCCTATTATGACGATTGCATTGGTTAAATCTAGTTTAAAAAACAAAACAATAAATATTGCCTATTCATAAGGAAGTCTCCCTTATAAAAACAGACTAGTTCATCTTAAAAAATGTAACACTTTACAAGGGGAGAAAAATTCAAGTTTACAAAATTATTATTTTTGAAAAAAAATATTAAAGTCCCATTTGTAATGACAGATGGCATACATTCCAACAAGATTACAGCACGAGCTAATTTTTTTAATATTAGAATTGTCTAAACTTGGAATTGTTGCCACAACGTCAGTACCACCCTATCCTTGACTCCCCAAATTAAGACTTTGGGAAACCAATTATTTTAACCAGTTATTTAGTAGTCTATTAGATAGATAGACAAAAATATATAATAACATATAAATTTTTTTTCAATGAAAAATATTGACATTTTGGATAAAAGTGGAATTAATCCTTTTAGATTTTTAATTACACTTCATCATTCATTGTTCAAAAAATAAACAAACTTAAAAAAAAGCTAAACCAACTTACTAAAAATATAAAAATGATACAAATATAATAATAGTAAAAGTTATATACAGCAACTTTCTGGACAAGTCCCAGGGGGGTGTAGCCTACAGGTATTTAACCCGGAAACCTAATATTCACCAGTTTGGCCTAGCAGGCAGTTTTACCGACTATACCAGCCTGCAAGGCAATATACAATACTTAGTCCAGTTATGACATCTTACAATTTCAAAAAACTACACATAACATTAATCTTACCTTTTNTTTATCAAATTATCTAATACTCTCTGGATACAATCTTGGGAAGTTTCTATCATTCTGCCNTGTAGGTCTGTAGATATTTTAAGTGTGGTTAGGGGAGTTTATTAAGGTTGTTTGGTATTTTAATGAATTGTTGATGTTTTGTTTTTTTAAATTAAAATCCCCAAGATTTAATAGCCTATAGGTTAATAAAAAAAAAATAGATTAGGACTAGGGACAACCTCGCTGGACTATAATAGTCTGTTGTTGTCCGTCATATTTGTATTTGTATTTGTGAAATTTTACAGAAGGGGTATTAAACACAGCCGAGGCAACTAAAAAAAATGTGAACTCAAAATTTATTAGGTTAATTTTTAATTAATTAAAAACTGTTAATTAAAATGCCTGCACATTAAAATGCCAGCATGTTGGGTAGTTTCTAGGTAGTTTCTATAGAAATAGACAGTTTACAAGAGTAGATCGTGAAATTTTACAGACGTAACAATGTAAGGCAACTAAAAAAGTTTGAATTCAAAATTAACCCTTAAAATGCAGGTCTTCAGCTAGTCTCCTATAGCCTATATAAAAGAGGAAACTTGTCCTTCTGTATTTCTATACAAATCCAATGTTTACAAGCCAGTATGTGGAATTTTACAGAAGGGGTATTAAAACATGGGAGGCAACTAAACAAATTTGAACTCAAAATTAATTAAGGTTAATTTTTTAATTAATTAAAAACTGGTAAAAGGCATGCTGAGCGTGGGTGATGAGCATGGTGCCTGCACAGTTCTATACAAATCCACAGTTTACAAGCATAGATCCTACTTTAAATTTTAAAACACAGCTGAGGCAACTAAAAAAAAATTAAAATCGAAATTAACCCTTAAAATGTGGGTCTTCAGCTAGTCTCCTATATAAAAGAGGAAATCTGTCCTTTCTTTCTATACAAATCCAATGTTTACAAGCCAGTATGTGGAATTTTAGAGAAGGGTGTATTAAAACACACGAGAACCGGTAAAAGGCATGCCGAGCGTGGAGCGTGGGGTGGAGCGTGGTGCCTGTGCAGTTTCTATACAAATCGACAGTTTACAAGCATAGATCCTACTTGAAATTTTAAAACGCAGATAATCTTTATTTTAATAGATGTTCAAGCATATATTTTATGTTAATTATTAATGCATTAAATTCAGGTTATTAAGTCAGTGGGGCGGGGGGGGGGTACTTAGTTAAAAAATCCTGGCAAGGTGATAAGAGCCAGGGGAAAAAACATTCCATAACCAGCTCTACTGGGACGCCAGGAACATCCCAGCTTATGTCTTCACCCTATCTCTCAACTTGCATTGCTGCAGACTGAACCCTGAGGACAGGACAGCTTTTAATCTTAAGTTTTTAATAAATGCTTTCTATTTTCAGATCTACAAAGAGCATTATCTCTAATGATCCAGGAATAAATTCTATTACTTTGATATAAAAATATTTTGCCGGAAATAAAATTTTCAAAGAAATATATTATTTAGAGTAAATTTACCAAGTTATATTTGTTATTGTTTTTATTAGTTTGGACTTTTTATTGTTTTTATAAAAAAACAAAAAACAATAATAAATAAATAAATACATAACCATGCTACCTTGTTTTTCTAACATCCCTGACACAGAGCCCATAGATGTACCATATGCCAGATGGGTAGTAAGAAATCTGTATCCATTTACCACTTCATTGGGTATTTTTGGAAATGTTATGAACTTCATTGTTTTCATGAAGATGAAACTTCAAATTACAATGAAATTGTTACTCTTAATATTAACTGTATCTGANATAAGTTTGGAAAAAAAATATATTAAAGTCCGATTTTTAATGACAAATAGCATACATTCCAAACAAGTTTACACCACAAGCTATTTCTTTAATAATAGAATTGTCTAAATTTTGAATTGCTGCCACAACCTCTGTATCATTTTATCCTCGACTCCCTTAATTAAGACTTTTAGAAACCAATTATTTTAACATGTTATTTAGTAGCCTATTAAAATGATAGACAGAAAAATATAATAGCAAATTTTTTTTTCAATGAAAAAGATTGACATTTTGGATAAAAGTGGAATTAATCCTTTTAGATTATTAATTACACTTCATCATTCATTGATCAATAAAAAAAAAAAATTAAAAAAAAAAAAAAAAGCTAAACCGTGACAGCCCACAAATCAAAAGAGTTGACTAAACTGACCTCTCTTACTACCTCCATCAACTGAACGGATCACAATACAGAACTGTTATTCCCATGGTCGACAACGAACTGTGTCACAAACCATAATAATTTCACAGGTCAAAAGAGAGGTCATTTCTAAGCCTATATCTGAAAATTAGCATTATTGAATAGAACATGTTATGGCACTGTCGCTCACGAAGTCGACAACGAGCCATAACCTGGACCATAATAAGCCCCTACCGTGAGATATAAACTAATCACCATCATTCCCAATATACACCCCTTACTATCAACCATTCAGAGCAGAACACAGAATAGGACTGTCGATCAAGTCAACAATGACCTATAGTGGGAACTGTATCTGAGAGATGCAAATAGGAATGAGAAAAAGGTGAATACCGTGAATATGTGTATAAAAGCTCTTACCAAAGGGGACCTAATAATTATTCACCATATTGTAAAAAAAATGATTCCCTAACTAAACTATCAGCCATGACCATTAAATAAATTTCCAATAAATCAAACACCAGTATGGGCAAGTATGGGCAAGTATAAAAATACCCGCTATTCTCTATTCAGATAGAGAGAATGGATACTCCCACCCAGGAAATAGGCATCTGCAAAAATTAAATTCATGATAAAGTTTCTAAAAAGAAAAATTAAAAAAAAAAAGATTAAAATATATTAGATAATTTCAGCAGCCGTTTGCAAGGTAAAAGAGTAGCCCATCACTGATTTTAGTTTAGCAACTCATAGTAGTATTTTTTTTTAACTTAAAATATTTGGGTATATTTCCTCTTTTTCTATGAGCTACTGTTTATTAACTTAAATATAAACAACAATTTCCAATCAAAATAAAATTACAATGCATTAAATTCATTACAAAAAAATTAAATATTTCTGTTGGCCCACTTTTAAGTTAAATGATAAATTTCTTTGAAATCTAAGGAGCACATAAAATTAAAATTAAAGTCCTATTTGAAGATTTTAACTAAAGTATTTGAATTTATACTCAAATATAACTGGAATCAGGTACTCGAGGTCCGCATACGGAATGAGAGCTGCTAACAATGGGAAACACAACAAACTGTAAGAGGAACAAATAGCAAAACTCCAGTGAAAAGCTGTATAAATATTGCTTCAACCAGCAAGATATATGTACAGACGCAAATAAAAATACATTGCTAGGCAAGTAGACCTATAACAGAGTAGAAATTGAGCTGGAACTAAATCTGATTGGTATGATCAAACTTGTGCACCCCACTCAGGTAAATAAGCCAGACTTATATGCTTTCAGCCAGGCAACAGTCCAGATTGACTTCAAACTCTTTTAGCCTGATGTGGATCCTTCAGACTCTTTCTGATTCCAGCCTACTCCTACTGACTCTTCCTGACTCCTTACTCTCTCCTATTGTCTCCTACTTACTCATACTGACTTTATTTTTTAGAATTTTGTTTTTTATATCAAGAGATTCATCAAAAATAAAAAAAAAATGGATAAAAATTGGCTGCTAGAATTTGGATGAGCTACAAGGGTTCTAATTGGCTAGGCCATTTGCAAATCAAGCTGCATAGGCAACCCTGATTCCTAGGTCAGCAGGCCGAAATACTTTGCAATGATTGGTTGATTCTTAAAACACATAATGTACAGTAAGTATTAAAGTATTTATAATGGTAAGTAACTGAAATACTAAAACCAGTTAAAGTTACAAAGTATTAAATAAAAAATATTTTTTAAGTGAATAAAATGTAAATATAGAATAAGATGAATCTAATCAATAAAAATTAATCCAGAATGTAGAATAACATTAAAATTTATACATTATAATTCACTATGGCATTGGTTGGTGTGTATTTCTTTAGGGTTAGCAATTCTCAGAGTAGATCCAATGTGGTCTTCACTCTCATTCCTTATCGAAGATTTATATAATTAGTAGCTGTGGTGAATTCTGGCAAAAGTCTCTGAATAAGGTATAAATATTTTAAATACTTATAGTCCAGATATTGAAGATTCAGCAATCCAGACAGTAGGCTTCATACAGTAATTATTCATATACAGTATATACAATAATGAGGGAAAGATTACAATAAATTTTATCAAATAAATAAAAGAATGCCTTAGCTCCTTCTAAAATTATTTACATATTTCAGCTGGCATAAATAACATAAAACCATTGTTGGTAATTTTTATTATCATAATAAATATCAACAATAAAAAATGATTTTCTTTAAATATTCATAACAATAATCCCCACTCAGAATTAAATATAAACAAGTATTTCAACTTTGACTAGAATAGTTTTTTAAACACTACACTATCTAAAATTAACCTAAATTAACTACAACAAATTACTAAAGATTATTCATGGCTATAATGCCATGTACATTAAAATGAAATTACAACACTGATCTAATTTTCACCGGAATTGTCATAAATTAAATAAGTTATGTTGGAGTAAACCATTAAAATTTATAACAAATGAACAATTTATTAACTTTTCATTGCTCACTATTATGATTCGTGGACTCATATTCATATATCACACTTCAAAGGAGGTGCCCTTTTCCAAAATGTCCTTTATCCAGTCAACAAAATTTTCGGTAAACAGCAAAAAAACTTATAAATCTTCAAAATTACCATTTACTTAGATTTTTTTTTATTCTAATGATTCTTTGTACAACTACAGCTATCCTGAAAAAAATTCGTTCACCCTTTTTGTGCCAGTTTTGAATAATTAAAGAAACAAGTTTGGATACAGGACAGTTTGGAAACAAAACATGGAAAAGAGAGTTTGGAAAAAAAAAACACTTTTGGATTAGAGACAGTTTGGTTCAAAAAATATTAGCTTGGTTAGATTCTAACCTTAAAAAACACAATTTATTTTAATTTNAATTCAACCAAAATAAATTTACAAGATTTTAAAAATATTCGACTAATTCTAACGATTTCATTAATTTTCAGTTTTTTATTGAGTTTTTCTTTTGTATTATTATGACAATCTTAATTTATAATGTTAAAATTTATTCTAATTGCTTCATCAAATTATTAAGTGTCATATCATAACTGTTTTTATGTAGGATTGATCAAACTGTTGTTTGTTTTAATAATGACCGGAAAAGCAGTAAATGAAGTTTCTCTTTATATGTAACCCATTAGTGACCTATGTGTAAATCGTTAAGAAACACACTAATATTATGTAAAAACATCACAATAATCTAATATTAAAAGTCACGATTTGTTTTTTGTTTTCTATATAGTTAGATAAAAAATAATTTGGATTATTTAGTGTTCATTATATTGGAACCTGGTATATCGTAATCTATATTATATTTCCCACAATATGTTAACATCATTATTTGATGCAAATACTGTAATAAAATACAATTATTACACTATTGAACATGTTTATTATGTATTTAAGTGCAATAAAAATATATTTAAGTAACATAATGCAAAATGAACTATGATCTCTGGTTTTATTATTTTCCAAAACTGATCTGAAATTTTATACTTAGCAGGTTATTAAAGAAACACATTTATTAGTCTGGTTGAAATTTAAAACGAATTGAATATCTTGATCCAAGTAATTCCTCAAGATACTCCTCCTTCTCCACCCTCCCCCCCCTCCCCCGGGAGTTCCAGCGTACATGTGTGTTGTATTCATTAAGATTTTGCATTCATTAAAATTTCAACTGGAGGTATCCTGCAGTTCCTGTTGGAACTGCATGATACCTTTAATGATTTAAATGTAATTAAATTTAAATATAAATATTATATGAATATTATACCTTATCAAAAGCATTTTAAAATCTAAGAAAACCATTACACAGCATTACCCTCATCCAGATATGACATTTTACTCATAAAATCATGCTGTGACATACCAAAGAATTCCTATTTAAGTAAACAATAATCAAATCCTTTATAATAGATTCCAACAACTTACCTACCTTACTACAGAAGTTAAACTAATTGGCCTATAATTGCAAGGATCTTTAAACTAATTGGCCTATAATTGTAAGGATCCGTTTTAGAGTTTTTTTTTTAAAAAAAGTGGCACTACATTAGCAATTATCCAATCCTCTGGAATAAAATCAGTTTCACTTGAAGATCAAAAAATATCTACTAATGCCTCAACTAATTCTTTATTTTTTTTTTTTTTTAATTTTTTTTTTTTAAAAATAAATTTCCTCTCCAATAGGAGAAGAAATGTATTTTTTTGGTTAATTAAATTGAAATTAAATTGAAATTAAATTGAATATATTATCTGATTGAAACACTAAATCACAGGTTTCTAGATGTTGCAAGGGCAGCATACTTGGAAAAACCCGAGGCGAGCTGTTAAAGCTAGGGAAAAAAACCGTTCCTTAACTGCCCAAGCCAAGGCGCTGACCTGTACACCTCAGCATATGCCTTTGGTTCATCAAGCGAAAGTTAATCCGCTCGACCACGGAACCGAGACATGCCACAACTATTTCAAAACGAACTTCCTTCAACACTCTAGGATAAATATTATCAGGACCTGGAGATTTACCACATTTCATTTTTTCTATCATCCTTATANACTTTTGGATTAGAGACAGTTTGGTTCAAAAAATATTAGCTTGGTTAGATTCTAACCTTAAAAAACACAATTTATTTTAATTTTACAGAATAACAAAAAATTATTATTAACAGAAATTTAGTAATTTTAATATCAAAAGTCTTTATTAGAAATTACAGTTTGTAAATAACACTATTGTTACATTGTCCCTATTTAATTTGAATATAAAAATAAAAAAAAAAAAACCCTATGCCTATTGTAAAAAGTATTTTTGTATTTAATCGTCATTTTCATCTTCTGATTGAACAAAGTCTTAGTCTGCATTTGGATTTCCATAAATTATCTCTGTAAAACTTGAGTTTAGGGTCCCCCCCCCCCTCACAATCTAATTTTTCTCTCACAAACTAGCTATTTTTAAAAGTAACAAAATGTCCATGATACCCGAGGATCTAAGGATCTAAGTTTTTTCTCGTAAACTAGCTATTTTTAGAATGTCAGTGTCTTAACTTATAGAGGATTTTTGGCTCTTAGAAAATGTGCACGATTTTGAGGATCTGAATTTTTTTCGTAAACAGCTATATTTGGGCGATTTTAAAATGTTTAAAATGTTGATGATACAGAGGATCAGTATTATTTTTGTAAACTAGCTATATTTTGACGATTTCAAAATGTCCATGATATTGAAGATCTGAGGTTTTTTTTTCCTCGCAACCTATGTTAATTGGTTTGGAAGATTCAATTTCTAGGTTCTTGGATGAAGGGTGGATTGGTGGATACCTCTATTTATTTCAAATTTTGAAAGCGCTCATTTTGTGCTTTACCCCAAACTTTCATCCTCATCAATTTGTAGATATGTTCAGGAAGGAGGGTCTTCAGACCAGACACTACCAGACACAACACCCACAAATCCACCCTTCATCCAAGAAACCTGAGATTGATTCACCCAAACTAGCTATCATTGTTGGCTGTGTTAATTGGTTTTGGTGATTCAATCTCTAGGTTCTTGGATGAAGGGTAGATTGGTGGGTGATTGCATGGGCACCTCTATTTATTTCAGACTAGTTTGTGAGAAAGAAAAAAATGAGATCCTCATTATCATGGACATTTTGTAATCACTGAAATATAGCTAGTTTATGAAAAAAATAAATCTGATCCTCCATATCATCAACATTTTGAAATCGCCAAAATGTAGTTAGTGTAGGAAATACAAAACTCAGATCTTGTAATCGTGCACATTTTGAAAGAGGCAAAAATCCTCTATAAGGAGAAACACTGACATTCTAAAAATAGCTAGTTTATGAAACAAACTTAGATCCTCGTTTAGTGGACATTTTGAAAATTTAAAAAATTGCTAGTTTGTGAGTAAAAAAATGAGATCCTCGGGTATCATGGACATTTTGAAATTGGCCAAATATAGCTAGTTTATGAAAAAAACACAGATCCTCGTAATCGTGCATATTTTGAAAGAGCCCAAAATCCTCTATAAGGAGAGACACCTACATTCTAAAAATAGCTAAGCTACTTAGATCCTCAGGTATCTTAGACATTTTGAAAATTTAAAAAAATTGCTAGTTTGTGAGAAAAAAATGAGATCCTCGGTATTATGGANNTATATCTGCCCAAGTCTCAGTAATAGCTATTATTTCAAATTCCTCTAAAGCAATAATTATTTCGAGTTCTGACAATTTATTTCTAACACTTCTAGTATTTGTATAAAACATCTCAAAGATTTAATGAAATTAAAGTCTGACGTTTTATTTATTACTCCACTAGCTTTACTATTGTTGCACATGCACAATTTATTTCTACTAGTTCCTAAATTATCTATTGTTTAATTTAAGACACTATTCTTTACAACTATCCCTAACATTACTTTCATTATTAACCGTAAAAT
>PXIH01S0053250.1:509-11052 GCA_003024985.2 Euperipatoides rowelli
AAGTGATTTTAAACATCAATCCAGTCTCCATGGTTTATTTAACGTTTTTGGACCAAAACAACAAAATTAAATACAGTATATGTAACACGTGTTAAGTAGTTTAAAAAAAAAAACAAAAAAAAAGTTCAATCTTAAATAATTCAATACAGAATGAAATGATTTCACTCTCAATCTTTTTCTGGTGGAAAATTGGAAAGAGCATCACTTTTAATTTTTTTTTTTTATGGCCATTTTTAGGAATGTAGCTTTATGTAGATGCACAAGCTGTTTCTTTTTTTTTTTTTTTTCATAATTATTTGATACATTTCTCAACTGCTAATGATCAAAGACTTATTATCCTTAATCACTGTCGCTCCTCTATGCAGGAGGGTTGTAATATATTTATAACAAATATATATAATTGCAGACAATTCATGGGTCAGGTAGTCCAACAAACAAAATAATCAATTTAATTATACAGTATTATTATAAGGTCTTCAAAAAAGGTATATGGTAATTATTTATATGGTACATGATATGCATAGATATGCATAGATATCACTATTTCAATTAATATGATTTTGATGTTATGTAAAAAAAAAACTAGTGGTGCCACTACTACAGATAACTAAATGTTAATATTTACCTGGCCAGGCGGATTAATGAACTTCTGGTTGACTACTCCACTGTTATTGGCAAATGCAGGTTGGTATAGGCAATCGGAATCCAGTTTGTAGTAACTGTTAGTTTGTCAATTATACAATCCGCGGCTGATTTTAATGGTGACTATAAACAATGTAAGTTAATGTAGAGGTCCTATATCATGTGTTATCAAACAATTACGTTCCAATGGCATCGGCATAACAACACAATATAGTCAGGGTACGTGACGTTTAATTTCTAATCACTTATTTTAGATATAAGAATAATTGTAACATCTAAGATTCCATAACGGTGAACACTGTAGGCTCTAAACGGACATGAAGCTAATATATCGCTGCAAAGCCTTAACGAGGGTTCTATCCTCTGTAATAATATATAAATGCTCATGTACTCTCAGGTTATATGTATTTATAATACAGGATTACAATTATGGTTAGATGTCAAAATGCACTCTGGTTCTAGTTACACTCTCTGGGTAGCATACTATGGTCGATGTCAGCTTGTGTACAACCGACGTAGCTAGCCTAGTTTAACTTCCACATCGTGTAAGACATTAACCCTGTATTGCAATATTGATTGTCGCAGGATCAAAATATTGGGTGTTTTCTAAGCTTTTCGTCAAAGGATACCGTTCCACCAAGTTACAAAGTGACAACACTATTCCTACATTGACGTATGCCATAATGGCGCCAATTTGCGCGGTAATCATAACACATCATTATCAATGTTTATATTTTAGAACAGTTTTGTTTGTTTACTCACTTGTACTTCCAGTGTTTTACTTAGGTCCCTGATCGATAGCATTAATACATACAGTGTTTAACAATTATGCACACGTTAAAATGCCATGTGCTGTGACAAGCTATCCCACTCGAACAAAATAAAAAATAAAATGCTAAGCTAAGATTACAATTTGATTGAATGATTGTTTAAATTAATTAATTTGAATTATAAGGTACTTAGTTTGTTTTATTATTTACATCTAGGTTATGGTTTAATTAAAACCAAAAGTGTTCACCTTGCAATCTGAATAATGGCTCACTTTCAGTATGTCTAATTCAAAGAGGAAATGACCGATAGATGTCGCAAGTTCCTGGAGTGATTTGTTATCACAGAAAAGAATGGTTGAAGAAATTATTTTATCGTTTAATGTATAATCGATTATACTGTAAAGAAATTTAATAAAAAAAAAAATAAGGCAGTAGTCATAAAAAAACATTTGTATATTATTTCCTTAATCGTAGGATATTTAATAGAATGACAAATAGTAGTTTAATTATTAGATGTAAGGTTTCACATACCTGCAAATCCTGATCTCCCCTCCACATTAATATAACTTTATTACTATAAGGCGCGTAAACAAAACAAAGTCTACATCAGCAGAAAAATAGAAACCAAGGCAATATAAGCCCATTAATAGTGAGCCCAGGTAATATAGGTAATACATTTATTCACAGTGGCCATCGAGTCAAAGATAAACACTGCGTAAAGCAGTTGTGATAATATGCATCACAAGGTCACCAGGGGGAGCTAGTAATGCAGAATAGCACAATAGGAATCTTCTTCATCCCTCGTTCCATTCTACCACTACACATAACATGCACAGGATCCAGCTCACCAATGCTTATAGCTTCTCCTACGACCAGACTTTACTCCTTGTGTTGTGTCTTTGAGTGGGGCCTTGGGTTTCTTTCTTTTCACCTATTTCAGTATCACTCGGTACCTCCGAGCCACTGTTACATTCTGGGGGTGCTACGTCCTCCTGGCTTGTGAGTGGGGAGCTACCAGGGTCTATGTTTCTATTGTCCTCCTTTTTTCCTTAGCCTTCAGTGTTAGCCTTCGCTAGAGGAAGAGCGTGATCAATTCTGATAGTTGGGTAGTCCACTGGTTTATCATTTATGACAGTAGCCCTATAGAAAGTTCTGAGCCTTTCTATGTGTGTTCATTTAGTAGTTCCTTTATCGTGATCCGCTTTGATCCCAATCACAAAGTTTACTGGGGATAGGCACTTCTTTATCTCAAAAGGGTCATCATAGGCATAGAGGAATCCATGGTTTCGGGTCTTTCCCATTTTTACTGATCGGTAGAGCACCATGTCACCCACATCATACTGAGGGATAACCCTATTCTTATTAGCATGCTCGTTTCTCTTCCGTCTCATACTCTCTTTGAATTCCCATGCAAGTTCACGGATTTCACTCAAGTTCCTACGCAAGTTGTCAATGTACTCGCTGGGTTGTCCTAATTCTGTAGGGTGGGTTTCGTAGTACCCCCATTCCGGAAAATTCCGGTCTTCACCGAACGTTAAGCTATTGGGTGAGGCATTTATACTCCCATGGTACGAATTATTATGGGCAAACTGCACCAAGTGCAGCTTAGTAGCCCAAGCCCTCCCAGCGTTATTACATAGTGTGGTTAACTTGCGTTTTATTTCCTTGTTTAATCGCTCCACCATACAATTCGTTGCCGGATGGTATGGGGATGACATGTAATGCTTAATCTTTAAGATATGACAAGCTTGAGCAAATACCTCGGTCAATGACTATGCACATAGGAATGCCAAATATTGTGATATAGTTGCACTCTAAGCATGATATCACCTCTTCAGCTCTAATGTTTGTCAGGGGACACATCACCGAATACCTAGTGAACATGTCAACTATGTTAAGAATG
The DNA here is from genome assembly GCA_003024985.2 of Euperipatoides rowelli. Lineage (NCBI taxonomy): Eukaryota > Metazoa > Onychophora > Udeonychophora > Euonychophora > Peripatopsidae > Euperipatoides > Euperipatoides rowelli. Next base: position 3,825 of record PXIH01S0053250.1, read on the forward strand.
TATTTGTGTCCTTCTGGTGAGGTCACTATTGGGCCTATGATGTCTAATGCTACCTTTTGTCCCGGCTTGCTCGGCTTTGCAAGTCCATTATTTCTATCCTTTTGCGAGGACTGTACCGTTGACAGACCTCACACACGTATGTAATTTTGTGTATCAAGCCTTAATGTGTTCCAAAAGTATTTATCCAACAACCTGGTACAACTGGTCATGTAGCCTGCGTGGTTGATCCATTTGCATTCGTGGATTCCACTAATCACATGACTCCTCAGTCCCTCAGGTACTTATATAGCTTTTATCTTCAGGTCCTGCATTGGCGCAAGGTTTATTATTCCCTTAGTGAACACTACTTGGTCGGAAGCCAAATACAAAGTTATCCCTCTCCCATAGTCTGGTTCACTATTCAGAATTGTGCCTTCTTCTTTAAATTTTGTTATCTGCTCATCTTTTGTTTGCACTAACTTGATTTCATCCAGTCACAACTTTGGGTACTGCAATTTCTTTAGTCCTGATCACTAAGATTTCAGGATGTTTTGTTGTATGCGAGGATTTAATACCTGGGTCAAGTTCAACTGTAACGTTCTCCAGTCTACCCCTAGCAGCCAATTTGTGTGCAATGTTGTTGCCCTTGCAGTCTGCATGACCCGGAGTGTGTTCCCAAGTTACCTTTATGGTTTTCTGTAGTTCACATATTGTTTTAAATTCCTCGAAGTTCTCGACTTGTTTATTTCTAGCCAACTTCCAATCGTTCAATTCCCATTCGGGCATGCGGTTGGTTATGCTACCTATATCATACATGCTATCAGATACTATTCTCATTTCCTTGTATCCAGCTTCGGTAGCTTTCTTCATTGCGTAAATTATTGCAATCAACTATGCTATGTTATTAGTAAAACAGTTAGCTGGTCGACCATAATAGTCGGCAAGTGCACAATTAACCCAGTAGACACCAATACCCACATTGGCCTGCGAGGTACCATTGCCAGCACAGCTCCCATCCGTGTATGCGGTCAGCAGATGCCGTGGGGTGCTACTCTCATGTCTTATTGGCTGTATGATGTCACCTGTTTCTGCCGATGTTGATGCACTGCACTCTTTTCCTGCATGGCCCAAGGCACTGCTCTCCTTCTCTGGATGTGCCAGGCTATCGTCATCACTCTCAGCTTGCGATAATGGTTTAGACATAGTATGTTGGTTATAGTTTTACTGTGGTTGCTAAATACGAAATTTGGAGAGTACATTTGGAGAGATCTTCGTCGTCCAATCAGTTATGTGTGTGTTTCCGTCCCTGAGCCCTCTGAGGTATTCGACAGCTTTCCTGTCGGAGCAAACTTCAACCAGGTATCCAATGATGATGTGGTGGAAGTGCTCAAGGACAGATATCACAGCGAGTGCGTTTTTCTCCAACACGCTGAAATTTCTCTGTGCTCTACTCAGCTTCTTCTAATAGTATCCAATGGGATACAAATCAGTTCCCTCTCCTTGCTCAACCACCCCGATTAGAGCAGATTCCGATACTTGAATCGATACTATAAACTTCCATGAATAATCGGGATAATGCAGAATTGGACACGAGCTCAACATCACCTTTACCGTCTCAAATATCTCATTGTGTACAGGTTCTCATTTGAACTTCTTCCGGCCGGAAGATAGGAGATCTGTCAAGGGTGCAATGGTATGTGACAGACCTGGGATAAACTTCGCATAAAAGTTCAGCTTCCCGATGAAACTGCATAGCTGCTTCAAGGTGGATAGTAGGCTCAACATACTGAGTGCATCTAGATTATCCTTAGAGGGGGAGAATGTACCATTTCTCAGCACATGACCGAGGAAATTTACCTCCCGCATGATGAGGCTGCTCTTCTCATTGTTAATTAGTATTTTCTCTCAGGCAAATATTTTTAAAACTTCCCGGAGTATATGTAAATGCTTGGATATAGTGTTGGTGGCAATGAGGATATCATCCTGGTAGACTATAAGGTTGTCACCGATGTGGCCACGCAACAGGGACTCCATGACTGACTGAAAGAATATCCTACTATTAGAGGCCTCCATGGGCATTCTCCTGTATTGGTATTTCCCATAGGGTGTCCTAAAAATGAAATGTCTTCTGGACTTCTCATCAAGGTTTATTTGATGATATCCGTTACGTAGATCCACATTGGTGGACCAAGTCTTCCCCTGAAGTTGATTGAACATGTCATCAATGCGGAATATAGGGTAGTCTATCTTCTGTGTCCGGGTATTTATAGCTGTGGCGTTTAACACAAAACGTAGATCACCATTTTGCTTTTGTCTCACGAACATGGGGATCTTCCACGGGCTATTACTTCATCGATAATGCCGCTCTTTTCGTAATCTAATTTCATCTTGAACTTCTCCCTCAATTTTACCGGCACCGGATACTGTGCCACCTTTATCGGGGTTTCATCGGTTAAGGCTACGGAATGGGTAAAATTCCTGATTGTTCCTAACACCGGCTCTTTCTGAACAAATACATCACGATATTCCAAACAGAGGTTCCTCAGCATAGCTTGGTCTGCCCCTGTAACTTGTTTTATTTAGGATCTCTGTGATGAAATCTTCCTGACATTCTTGAGTGTTCACCTCGATCGTTGAGGATTGTGCCCCAACTCCCTTTATCTCAGCATTGCGTTTATTGCGGTAATACGCTTCACATTCATCGTCGGTCAGGTATCTAGCCACAATCACTCCCACAGCAGGAGGTTGGCCCACCAGGAGCTCTAGCTTCGCTACCACCTCCCTCCACATGCTAACCTTGCGTTTCTTGTAGTCCACTGCAGCGCTGTTTGATACTAGAAAATTGATACCCACTATAGCGCTGTATCCAAGGATTTCTTTACTTTTCAGTAGATGAAATGTATGTATAAATTGGTTGTTCCCCTTCTCAAGGGTGAAATATAAATCTATGGATTCCTCTAAAGTGGCTGTACAGTGGAGTGCACTGATTAATTCAAGAGGCTTGTTCTTGATTACTTTGTGGCTCAGCTGTAATGTTTGCACTGTGTCATGACTGAGACAAATCAGAGGCAGAATCCAATAGGCACTTGATAGTCCTGCCACGTACCCTAAGCGATATCAGATGCTTGTTTCGGGCCGCCGATCTTTGTCCTGTTTCTGCCGATATCCTCATTGTGGTGTCCCTCACAACTCGCTTGGCATGTCCCTTGTGTTTGAGGCAGTTGTTCCAGTTCTGTGTCTGTCTCCAGATTGTGTAACAGTTTCAGATTCCCTGATCATTTTATCTTTGGTGTGTGTGTCTTTGCTCTGGCTCCCATGTTCCCTGTCTTTGTATTAGTTTTAGTACTGCCTTTCTGGGTACTAATGCTTAAAGTAGCCAGGTTGTATGAAAGTTCATCATCAGATTCCTCGACTTCGGCTTCTTTTGCATGAGTCACCATAGTGCTTAGTTTCGGGCTCCCCAGTTTGCTTAGCCATGACTCTATAAGCTTGGTCCAACCCAGAGTTTCATCCAACATATGAGGGTTGATTACCACCATATGTTTTTTTATCTTTTGGGGAATCCCATTTAAGAATATTTCTAGGACCTTATCATTACCTATGTGACTCCCATCCCTGGTGTGGGCACCAGCATAGTATCTATCCTCGAAATGTGTTAATCTCCTGTGATATTCGGAAATTGTTTCCCCGGGGATGCATTTGCATTTGAAAATCAATTTCCATGCGTCAGAGTCTTCTGACTTCAAGTATTTATTGAGTAGTAACTGCTTTTCTCGCGAGAAAGATGTCATTGTCTACTTCAATTCTCTGTTCGAAGAAACTTGTGGCCTTCCCCTTCAACTTTCCACTTAATACCCACCGTGTTATACAATCAGGCCAGTTGCACAGCATTGCTATCTCTTTTATTGAGTTTAAGGATTGGATGCTAACATCTTTGGTCCTGTCTCCATGATATTCGGATATGAGCGGAGAATAAAAGCCGACGGTACTCTCATTGAAAATGGCATGCGCTGTCTCCTCCATTTCTGGTCCAGCATCCTCCCCCATAGCTGTTAGGCTGATTCTCATCTGTAGCCATATTGACCAGAAAATATCTGAAAAAAAATATTAGTAAATGTTTATGGATCCTTAGATGACTTACCGTGCTAGGTTCAAAGTTCAAATGTTATCCTGGCTAGGTCACCAACTAAATTGTGGAAATTGGATTAGATGGGGGGTCTGTGGAATACTGATGTGTTCACGATATAACAAGTATTATAGAAATGTATAACCTGCGCAGATACAAGTTAAATTTATGGCCCTGGTCAACATAGATTCGCAAAGATAACTGTCTGACTATCTTACCACCCCAAAATAATTTCAACAATTCAATGATTAGAGCGTCAGATATATTTTATAATGTTCCTAACAATCTAATATAATTTTAAAATAACCCGCAAAGTGGGCATAATCTAATATTGGGGTTGCTTAGAATATTTGCAATAGGTGTGTAGTGAACTGTGAACCACTATTGGTAAAATTGCTGCCACAAACACTTCACATAACTATTATGGCAATACAGAATGTTTAAAATTTTTATTAGTAGTATTCTGTACAACAAAGCAAAATGGTATATTAACAATGGTTCTATGATGTGGTCTTCTAAACCAAACATGTAATTACTTAAGTATTCACTTGAGATACTTAACTAAGTAACACAAAAAATAAGTACATAATTGTGCAATGATGTAATGTCTTGTAATTGAAACACCAAAAAATAATAAGGTAATGTCATGGTGCTCATTCCGTGGCTGTCATGCCCTACACTATTCAGGTAGATATAAATTCACTTATGGAAATTATTAATAGGATAAGATGGAACTTCAATAGTTATCTTTCATTGACTAAAGTTTATTATATATGTTGTATAGCCATGGGATACCGATAGAAATAACCAAATATGGCACTAAAATGACAGACCACCATTTGTAAACAATAAAAAAATATTTTATCTGCAATTGTAAAAATAATACTCTGATTAATGCCCTGGCACTAATGATCTTAACAAAAAAAATATTGTTCACCTTGTTGGGAGAAAAAGGTAAATATAAACAAGGACTTATTATCCTTAATCCCTGTCGCTCCTCTATGCAGGAGGGTTGTAATATATTTATAACAAATATATATACAGTATTAATAATTGCAGACAAATCATGGGTCAGGTAGTCCAACAAACAAAATAATCAATTTAATTATACAGAATTATTATAAGGTCTCCAAAAAAGGTATATGGTAATTATTTATATGGTACATGATATGCTATTTCAATTAATATTTTGATGTTATGTAAAAAAAACTAGTGGTACCACTACTACAGATAACTAAATGTTAATATTTACCTGGCCATGCGGATTAATTAACTTCTGGTTAACTACTCCACTGTTATTGGCAAACGCAGGTTGGTATAGGCAATTGGAATCCAGTTTGTAGTAACCGTTAGTTTGTCAATTATACAATCCGCGGCTGATTTTAATGGTGACTATAACAATGTAAGTTATGTAGAGGTCCTATATCACGTGTTATCAAACAATTACGTTCCAATGACATCAGCATAACCACACAATATAGTCTGGGTACTTCACGTTTAATTTCTAATCACTTATTTTAGGTATAAGAATAATTGTAACATCTACGATTCCATAACGGTGAACGCAGTAGGCTCTAAACGGATATGAAGCTAATATATCGCTGCAAATCCTTAACGAGGGTTCTATCCTCTGTAGTAATATATAAATGTTCATTTACTCTCAGGTTATATGTATTTATAATACAGGAATACAATTATGGTTGTCAAAATGCACTCTGGTTCTAGTTATACTCTCTGGGTAGCATACTATGGTCGATGTCAGCTTGTGTACAACCGACGTAGCTAGCCTAGTTTAACTTCCACGCTGTGTAAGACATTAACAATGTATTGCAATATTGATTGTCGCAGGATCAAAATATTGGGTGTTTTCTAAGCTTCTCGTCAAAGGATACCATTCCACAAAGTTACAAAGTGACAACACTATTCCTACATTGACGTGTGCCATAATGGCACCAATGTGCATGGAAATCATAACACATCATTATCAATGTTTATATTTTAGAACAGTTTTGTTGTTTACTCACTTGCACTTTCAGTGTTTTACTTAGGTCCCTGATCGATAGCATTAATACATACAGTGTTTAACAATTATGTACACTATAAATGCAGAAAACAACTCGTTAAAATGCAACGAGTATAGCAGCCATATGCTGCGACAAGCTATCCTGCTCGAACAAAAGAAAAAAAAAACATACATACGATTTGAAATAAAATGCTAAGATTACAATTTGATTGAAAGAATGTTTAAATTAATTAATTTGAATTATAAGGTACTTAGTTTGTTTTATTATTTACATTTAGGTTAAGGTTTAATTAAAACCAAAAGTGTTCACCTTGCAATCTGAATAATGGCTCACTTTCAGTATGTCTAGTGCAAAGAGGAAATGACCGATAGATTTCGCAAGTTCCTGGAGTGATTTGTTATCGCAGAAAAGAATGGTTGAAGAAATTATTCTATCATTTAATGTATAATCGATTATACTGTAAAGAAATTTAATAAAAGACAAAAAATAAGGCAGTAGTCATAAAAAAAACATTTGTATATTTCCTTAATCATACGCTATTTAATAGAATGACAAATAGTAGTTTAATTATTAGATGTAAGGTTTCACACGCCTGTAAATCCTGATCTCCCCTCCACATTAATATAACTTTATTACTATAAGGCGCGTAAACAAAACAAAGTCTACATCAGCAGAAAAATAGAAACCAAGGCAATATAAGCCCATTAATAGTGGGCCCAGGTAATATAGGTAGTACATTTATTCACAGTGGCCATCGGGTCAAAGATAAACACTGTGTAAAGCAGTTGTGATAATATGCATCACAAGGTTACCAGGGGGAGTAAGTAATGCAGAATAGCACACTATAAAAGTTAAAGTTATAGTACTGTATAGTATGTTTATTGAAATGTATATACCGTATATATATATTATAACGAAACGTTAGGTGAACAACCTGGCAAGAACACCAATTATAACGAAACTTTAGGTGGGGTAGGCTATAGAACTACCCCACATGGTTGGAAAGGCGCTGGAACTAAGGCTAACGCTCGTCATAAGTTAGCGGCAGGAACTGGATAGCTGGTACGGAAAAACTATTGCTACTACTAACTGGAACTGG
>PXIH01S0053254.1:1485-13782 GCA_003024985.2 Euperipatoides rowelli
TTGCAAATATATTGATGTTAAATAAAAGTGAACAGAGATTAAAACTTGTTATTTCTCATTTCATTGAAACCCAGCTAGAATAGTATGTTAAAACTGTTTAGGCCATAATTTGTTAGACAGCCCCTGTCACAACTGTCTAACAAAATCATGATTATGGTCAAACATAAACTAACTAAATAAAATGAATTTTCAAAATAAAACAATTTTTAAATAAACAAGAGTCAATGATAACTATAAGAATTTCTACAGCTTTATTGAAGNTGTTCCTATAGCCTATGTATGCCATTACTAGTGATAAACTTATTGTGCATGTGTGGAATGCTAAGTCTACCAGGTACACTGGAACATTTTGATGGTACTCTTCTTTGGAGCATACTCTGCTGTGTTAGGCTGCCTCCTGGTAGCTTACTGTACGTAATTTATTGGCCTTATATCTTTTTCATTTTTATGTTTAAAGTTGAAACTTCCTAGCCTACAATAAGTTGTACTGGGGATGCACAACATTGAGAGGTTTACCTATCATTTTAATGCAATTAGACATTTGGACTTAAATCTATCTAACAACTGTGTTTATGTAAAAGGGAACTCTTCATCTTGACAGCATCTAAAAAAAGAAAAAAAAAACATCCTACTCTAACCAGTAACACAACCATTCGGAGAAATTAATTGAAAACTACAGATATAATAAAGTTAATTATTACCTCGCTTGATATTTGGATTTACAAATATCGTAATGCAGCTTATCATGCGCACCTAATTATAACATTTAAAATATAAAAAAAATCATAACTATGATTTTTATGGACAAACCTAACACTAACTACTCTACATTTTAATTAAATAATTGATCACACCATAGTTTGTGTCTAGTGAAACATTATAGGATTTATTCTGGCCATAAGGCCGTAGCTGATATCATTAATTTTATAATTACAAAACATTTTTTTAAATTTTAATAATTTAATTAAATACTCTTTTTTATATGACTAATATAACATATCAAATTAAAACATGAAATAATTTATTGCATGGTCAGACTATTACTATCTAAACTAACATATTTTATACACTAGATTTGGCATGACCTACAGTTTTGAACGCAGCGCAAAGTAATGTTTTTTTGGTGAGCTCACTGATGATGGATAGCACTTCACAGGATGCGGTGTAACACTTATTTGGATATTTTTATCGCTGGCGACTTACAACAATTTTCCATTGGCTTTATTTGGTAAAACTCTGCGATTAACTTGACTTTGACTCTGGCATCGGCATGGCTTTGGTATCTAAAAATATATCTTTGTAAAATTTAGAAGAATTAATTAAGCTTTTATTTTGGAAATTATTTGGATCGGACACATTTCATCGGTTTTGGCTGCATGCTTATATCTTCGGCTTTTGGTAGGGACTTCCATCAGCTTAACTTACTGTACTCTTCTTCTGCTTAATACTTAAACATGATTACTTTGGTCGGCATTTCTGGACAATACAACGGCTTTATATATTCTTCATTCTGGTGGGCGTCAACCATAAGATATAGTATATCAAGGATGCATGGATAAATATATTAGCATAAGATAAGATTAAGATTGCATAATATTGTATCAAAAACCAAATCGAAGATATTTATTTAAGATAAAGATATTTTAATAAGATTCCTCCAATTTCATTGCTCAAGCTTATATAGGGGTAAACATTTGAATCCAATTTACACAATTTTTGTTGCGCAGATTTTCTCAGATTTTTTATTGTTGTTTTAAATACATAAAGCCTAGTGGCCAATAGTTTATGAGTTCAAATAGTTCACCTTTTTTCCTTATCCTGTTCCAAAATTAGTATTGCTACCCTTCAGATGCCTCCTGTGGATTTGATGTTATATTTCCCAAAGTGCAGTGTTATCTGTTGACACAGAGTGTGGAAACACAGGCTCAAATGAAGATTTGATAATAAAGTTTTTGATAAGATCTAAATCTCAGCAGGTGTCAGCGCTTATAAAGGAAAACTCACTCAATTGTATATCTTAAAAACAAAACATCATTCATAAATTGTTCGCTTCACAATTAAAGTCTATTAACAATGCAGAGGAGTTTAAGCATTACTAAAAATGTTCAATTTGAAAATAGAATCTGAAAGTTTATAAGTTCTCTTTAACAAATTCTTAAACAGCAATGTGACGTAATATAAGATTTCTGCACGGCATATACTGTATAACTTATGTTGCACGGCTTCTAACTAATTTAAATAGAATGACCACTTAAATAAAATTGAGAAAAATACAATATCTAAATTTTAACTAACTAACTTAGACTAACGATTACAATAATCAAATAAATAATTAATAATGAATCTTTGGTAATATTAATTTATAACCACACTCAAGTAAACAATCTAGATGATTAACACGTAGTGATGACCGCATGCGACCAGAACCTAGTACACTGCTCTTCAAGTATTAGCACTGTTAAACGTTGATACTGGAGACTTTAGAAAAAATAGTGCAGTAGGTAGGAGAGCAGACGGTTTGTCAATACGCACAACTCAAAACAAATTTAAATCAAAGATGACTTTATAATTTTGATATAGTAATGGTTTAAATCTTCAAATAAATTTATTCTGACATAAAAGCCTCATTACAACCTCATTTGTCAAAAGGTGGAGAAAAACTTATGAAAAATATAATTGATTTAAGGGGAAAAAAACATACAACCAAAAAGTACATTGATATTAATTAAAAACATTTAAATTGACAAATAAATGAAACAACAATTAAATTACAATTAAATTTAATTTCTAATAAAATTGACACAGGCTATGACATATGGTAAAGTAATAAAAATATTGAGTAAGGGAATTTGTTTTAATCTTAATTTTTATAAGAGACAAAATAAAACATTTTATTCAATAACACTTTCGTTATAAGTTTTATTATCTTTAGGGGAACATGGTTGAGTGGGGATCAACCACATTAAATAAAAAAAATAATTGAGATTAAGATTAGGATGAAATCCATTAATTTGATTTCATCTATAGTAAAACACGAAGTGGGTTACTATAATACACCATACTAAATCTAATGGAATAAACTCCCTTATCTAGTTGATGACAATTGTGATTCAGGGAAAAACAACACATGCACACACAGATATTACAAAAACACATACATACTACAAACACTATCACACATCCCTAATACATATCACCATTGACATCATCAAGTGAGAGACGAGGAAAATACAATTTCAATTTATTCACGTGAACGATTTGTCCAATATATCTTCGTCAATACCTTGTATTCAGTAATGACTACTCCTTCCTGACTAACCACATGGAAAGGACCTTTGAAACGTGGTTTTAATTCCCTATTTTTTCCTGCATAACTCATCAGGTCCAACAACAACACATTATCACCAGGTTTGAAATCTCTCAGTGACCATAATCTATTCCTTGAAGATACAGAGAGATTTTCCATCACTCTGTCACGTGCCTCGTTCACACTCTCGATCATAGTGCTTACTATTTGGGGAACAGTCAACCCTCCATATCATTTCTCATGGTTATGGGGATCTTGGGGTTTATCTAGTCAAATCCGTGAAACACGAAAAACGGACTTTCCCCCGTGCTTCTATGAACAGAGTTATTCAGATTTTGTACCACAAATGGCAGGTGATCCTCCCACTTAGAATACTGATTTTTACAGATCTTTGCCAGTACACCTAATATTTTTGAATTTGCATGTTCCGTTACACCATTTGATTGTGGGTTATATGATGTGGTGTAAATTCCCTTGATTCCCAATGTTTTATAGACTGATTTCATAATGTTGCTGGTGAACTGGCCGCCTCTGTCGGATATCATCTCACATGATGCACCATATCACGAAAGGATATTATTTATGTAGTCTTCAGCTATAGTTTCAGCTTCTATGTTCTTAATTGGTGAGGCAAATGTCATACGGCTAAAGTGATTCACCCAAACCAATACATACCTGTTTCTACGTTTAGTTATAGGGAATGGTCCTAAAATGTCCACTGAGAGTCTTTCCATTGGCACAGACGGGGGCTTCACTTATTGGAAAGGGGTCTTGTTTCTCAACATTCTTCGTCTCTGACAAGTGTCACAAGATTGGACAAACCTATCGATATCACTTTTCATTGTAGCCCATGTAAATAACAATCTCATTTTCCACATGGTAATATTTGTAGACAGATGACCTCCTATTACCCCATCGTGGTATGATTCCATTACCTTCACCTTTAAATTATCGGGAACTACTACTCTATATTTGCATCCTCTCCATCTATTTGGAATAACTTTCTTGAGCAAAATACCTTCGTCATCAATTATGAAATCCTCTTCCTGATGACCATTATTAATTATGGATGTGCATTTGTCTTTACAGAGCTGATCATTTTCCTGTGCATTACAGATCTTCTCAATGCTCACAAGTTCCTTGATCCCATTGGCTGCAACAGTAGTACAAGGCATATCCTCGCAATGTGCTCTGGATAACCAGTCTGCCACATAGTTAAACTTCCCAGGCTTGTATTCAATGATGTTGTGATCTTGCACTTGGAGCAACCATCTTACGAGCCTTAAGTTATGTCTTTAATTTTGAATACATAAGATAAAGGCTTATGATCAGTCTGAAGGATTATACAGTATCCATACATTATGTGTTTGAACTGGGACATGGCATATACTATTGCTAGTGCCTCTCGTTCAATAGCAGAATAATTTGTTCAGCTTTGTTCAATGTCCTACTGCAGAATGCAACAGGATGAACATTACCTAACATCATCGACCTGTTCATGTACAGTGCCTACTCCTATCCCACTAGTATCAGTCTTGACTACAAAATCCCTACTAAAATCAGGGTACTGAAGAAGAGGAGCTTTGGTAATCATTTCCTTGAGTTTCCTGAAGGCAACCTCAGCATCTTCATTCCAAACCACCTTCACTTTTCTCTTGATCAATTTGTACAGTGGGTCTGCAACTTCCATTATGCCATTCATGAATCTTCTGTAAAAATTGACAGTGGCTAAAAAACTACAGATTTTTTTAAAAGTTTCAAGTCGTTCAAATTCCTTCACCACCTTTACATTCTCTTCAGTAGGCTTAAATCTATCTTGGTTGATGATATGACCTAAAAATTTTAACCTCCGATGGAACAGTTTGCACTTAGATGGATGCACAGCCATGTTTATCTTCCTCAAGGCAGTAAGGACATCATCTATAACTGTAAGATAGATGTCAACGTCTTTAGTGAATATTATGATGTCATCTTGGAACACCATACAGTGACCCTGAGATATGATCTCAAAAAGTGCTTCATTCATTACCTTTTGAACCACCCCGTGCTCATGGATAATCCTTGAGGGAGGCATTCCATCCGGTAATGGCCGAACGGGGCACTGAAGGCAAAACGATCCTTAACACTTTCATGTAATTTAATGTTAAAATACCCATTGTTGAGGTCAAGGGTGGAGAACATCTTTGAACCTCCCAATCAGTCAATAATTTTGTCTATTCTTATTAGAGTGTACTTAAAAGGTACAACAATTTGGTTTATCTTTCTAAGGTCTAACACCATCCTGATGTCTCTAGATGGAGGTTTCTTTTCTAGAAACATTGCCAGGGTGTTCCAATTTGATGATGTCTTAGATATTATTCCTGTCTTCTCTAACCCATCCAATATCTGACATACAGGATTGTATAATTTGTGTGGTATGCAATATTGTCTTTGATATATGGCCTCATTTGATGTAAATTCTGGCTTGTAATGTGATAGATTTACCCCCATCATATCGGCTACATTTTCATTCAGTATATTCTCATTTCTACTCAGTATATCTTCCAATATGTTGGATTGATTTCTACTGAGTGATATCTCGTCCTTTTGTAACAGCCGGGGAGATCCAGATATAGGTGTCTCTACAGATTTATTTTCCACTTCCACACTGTGACACCATCCCAGTTCCATGTCGACAGACTCTTCATTTAATCCAACCTCATCGTTACTTCTGGTTGTATTGAAAATTATCTCCTTAACTTAATATGTTAATGTTTGCTCCCAATTTGGTAAATATGTCGAAACCCAGGATCATCTGATATGAGATCCCACGACTAAAATCCGTAAGGCATACCTGTGTTTAAATTTGACCCTATTCATTTCCATATTTACCAACACACAATCAGCCTTGGTGCTTTCAGGTCTGATTGGAGTAATAAGTTTTGCCACAGAGCATCTTTCATGCTTGTCATTCTGTTTGGTGAACTTCTTGTCCAAGAGAGAAATTTGAGCTCCAGTATCAATCAGAGCACCAAGTGTCCTATTCATGACCCTTATCCGTATTATAGGTTTCTCATCTTGGTCATGTTCAAATTTGATAACATGTTTACCACTACTTTCTTCATCTATGTCTTCTCTCCTCATCCTTTTCTCCCGGTTTATATTTCGATGTGAATTAATATAGGCCCCCCCCCTCTTACGGTAATTTACAAGAAAGGGACCCTCTAGTTTCGCCATTGCTGATTCCCTCTTCGGTCTCCATATCCATTATTTTGATAACTTATTTGACTGCTATATTGCTGTCTTCTCCTGCACTCATATCGAGTGTGACCTCTATGACCACAGTTCCAACAAGTGATTGTTTGATGTGAAATATTATTTGCTTGCTGACTATTACTCCTATGCATTCCTTCTACCTGCGCTTTTAATAACTTCAGTTCAGACTGTAATTATTCTCTATCCTTACTAACATTATTCACATTAACGTTGCTCTCATCATATCTTCTGTCACACTCTTTTAGTCTGAGTGATTATGTAACAGCTTCCTTGAATTCATTTATATTGTTACGTATAACTTCAGTGCGGTATCTCTCATTTAATCCTCTTATGAACTGCTGACCTAGTAGATGGATAAATACCGATTCGTCATTAAATGCCCTTGCATAGGCACTCCCTAGACTCATTAATCCGAGTTTGTATGATGTGACTGATTCACCTTTGCTTTGTACACAGTTCCAAAATAACTCTTGACTTTGTACTGGGTTAAGTTCCTTGCTAAACAGGCACTCAAATTCTTCTTGTCTTTCCAAAAAGGATATCCCTTCCAACATTTCCTAAACCTTCAAAATATTTGGTTCTTCCTTTGCCAGTTAATTTGGATTCGAATGCAGCTCGAGCATGCACATCTGACCATTGGTTTTCTTCTGCTAAGGCCTTAAATGCTGCAACAATTATTTTGTTTCATTGAAATCTCTACTATCCCAACTGAACATGGAAATCAGTTTGATGGGATCTCCTCTCTGAGTTACCTTATCTTGGTGCCCTTGCCCATGCTCTTTAATAATTACACACAAATTTTCCTCGCCTTGTCCCATTTCTCCTTGGCTAATTGTGTTCAATGGCTTATCTTTACTGGAAGATGTGTTAGATATTTCCTGATGTAATATTGTTTGTCTAATGTCGCTTATGCTTACATATTCATTGTCAGTTATTGATGATATTGATTTGTGCTCATCATCACTATCAGTCAGGTTATTTTCTACTACAACTTCTGTTACTACAGTCTTACTAGTACTATCTTGGTCTCCCCCATCTTCCTCCATTACAGTAATATTAGTTTTGCTTCTTGTTTCCATGGCGATATAATTTACTGGAAGTTATATTTAATTTTTATTGTTGTCAGTAATACATAAAAAGGAATGGCGCGATCAACCAAAAATCAACAGTAGACCAATTTTTAAAACTAACTAACTCTTTACGGATGTCCATACAAACTAAACTAACGTAATATTACATTATAAAATTTAATAAATTAATCAATAATAAAAAAAATTTAATTATCAAGGGTTGTAACCAGTATTCACAAGGAATGAATATCCATTAACTCATTAGGAATGTAAAAATTAAAAAAATATTTAAAAAGGAAACGACAGTGGATGTGAAATAAGAAAATTAGATAAGGTGCAAGAACTGAATTAAAAATTAAGGAAAATAAAATTAAGAAAAAAATGTTACTCGAATTTGGAATTGTGTCCAGTGAAAAATATTTCAGTTTCAGAANGGATTCGATTGTTAAATGTCAAAGCGGATGCCATCTTGTTTTTATGGGAAGCAAGAAAACCAGGCACACTCAGAAAACACTCCCATGAAAAATTTATTTGAAAGTTAAACAGGAGGTGTTGTGAGTAAAACAACAGAAAACTAAGAATTTTTTCTGAGTTAAAGAATTTAAAATCAGTAATGGTTCCTAATCCACAAATATTTGAAAAGCTTTACTCCACAATGCATAAAAAAAATTATTTAAAAAAGAACTTCCTCCCAAAAAATGATTTCTTTAAGATAAAAGAGCATAACTTTATAATTATTGAAAAATAAAAAAAAAAATAGTTTTGCTGTTAAATTCCAATCAGGAACCAAACATTACACTGGACTAACTGAGACTACTTTAAAATTAATTGCTAAAAAAAATTTCATCCGATTCCAACATGGTGTTAGGATACTGTGCCATAAACAAAAATGCTATGTTTTAGTACTCACACAACTTGCCCCCCCAAAAAAACGTAATCCTGTCAACTCCCCACAAGTTGACAAAATGACAAATTAAATTATACTGTAGAATAAATTCCTATTTTAACTACCAAGATTTGAGCAGAATCTTAAACTTCATAAATTCACAGTTATGTTTATGTAAATAGACACAACTACCTAATACATGACAAGTGCAACTCGCTTTAATTACTGACAGGCACAAATTTTCAGGAATGGATCGCACAACTCACAACTTTATTTAAACTTCAATTTTAAAAAAAAATCTTTGGCTCACGATTAAAATTAAAAAAAAAAGTTAAATTTAATTATTAACATTATCTATAACTATTTTTATGTAGATTTTCAACATGACAAAAATTATTAAAAATTGTTAAAGGTTTTCATGAAAAATTTGTCATGACATTATGGATTATTAATTTTAGATGAGATTGAAAAAAGGAAAAAAAAATCAAATTTTGAGTTTGAATATAAGGATTTGTGAAGCTTAATCAACCTGCTAGGCTGACATAAAATTTAAAAAAAATTAAAAAAATTTCAAACTCAATTTTTTAACTGGCAACATTGTTAAAATATTAAAATAAGTCAATTCCTGATATGCAAAACGATTTTGCACAATCCAACATGCAAAAGAAAAATTTAAAGTTTTAAGTGTGCCTAACATTGCTAATATAATTAAACTGATACTTTAAAAAAAATTAAACGGCACTAAATTTAGAATAAACCACATTTTAAAAGAAGTTATTATTTAAGAAAAACTGACGTATGGAATGGCAAAGAATTCAATATTGATTTTAATTTATTACCAGAATAACATTACTAAGATGTTTGGACTAAACGAAATAAACTTACAGGGGGGTAATAAAATTAACTCTTGAGGGCCCCCCTCACTTAAATTTCATAAACGGAACCATACAAATAACTTCATTTTAACATACTAACAAAATTTATTTTGACTGGCAAAAACAAATTTACTTTGCCAATACATTCGTAAGTACAAGAGATTTAAATTTGAAAAACTAAAGGGATTAAAAAATGATTTAAAAAAATTTCCATCTTGGATTGTACAAAGATCGATGATGTGGCAAAAATTATGTGGTTAGAAAAAAAACGAAAAGGGAAATTTACACTAGGCTATCTCAAAATTGTTTTGAGAAATAATACATTTAAAAAAAATAACTGACATTATAATTTAACAAATTCACAATCTTTTGATATTTTCTCAAGAATATAAGGTATCATTACAAAGTCATATTTTAATAAACCATTCACGAATTCTTTAAAAATAAAAATCAACATTAAAAGAACTGACATATATTTAACAAATTTACGATCTTTTCTTAAGAATATAAGGTAGTATTACAAATCATATTTTAANACAACTGTGTTTATGTAAAAGGGAACTCTTCATCTTGACAGCATCTAAAAAAAGAAAAAAAAAACATCCTACTCTAACCAGTAACACAACCATTCAGAGAAATTAACTGAAGACTACAGATATAATAAAGTTATTGCCTTGCTTGATATTTGGATTTACAAATATCGTAATGCAGCCTATCACGCGCGGCCTAATTAAAACATTTAAAATATTAAAAAAATCATAACTAACTACGATTTGTATGGACACCCTAACACTAAATAGTCTACATTTTAATTAAATAATCGATCACGCCATATTTTGTGTCTAGTGAAACATTATAGGATTTTTTCTGGCCATAAGGCCGTAGCTGATATCATTAATTTTATAATTACAAAACATTTTTTTAAATTTTAATAATTTAATTAAATACTCTTTTTTATATNTTGACTCTGGCATCGGCATGGCTTTGGTATCTAAAAATATATCTTTGTAAAATTTAGAAGAATTAATTAAGCTTTTATTTTGGAAATTATTTGGACCGGACACATTTCGTCGGTCTTGGCTGCATGCTCTTCGGCTTTTGGTAGGCACTTCCCTCAGCTTAACTTACTGTACTCTTCTTCTACTTAATACTTTAACATGACTTCTTTGCTCGGCATTTCTGGACAATACAACGGCTTTATATTTTCTTCATTCTAGTGGGCTTCAACCATAAGATATAGTATATCAAGGATGCATGGATAAATATATTAGCATAAGATAAGATTAAGATTGCATAATATTATATCAAAACCAAATCGAAGATATTTATTTAAGATAAAGATATTTTAATAAGATTCCTCCAATTTCCTTGCTCAAGCTTATATAGGGGTAAACATTTTGAATCCAATTTACACAATTTTTGTTGCGCAGATTTTCTCAGCTTTTTTATTGTTGTTTTAAATACATAAAGCATAGTAGCTAATAGTTTATGAGTTCAAATAGTTCACCTTTTTTCCTTATCCCGTTCCAAAATTAGTATTGCTACCCTTCAGATGCCTCCTGTGGATTTTATGTTATATTTCCCAAAGTGGAGTGTGGAAACGCAGGCTCAAACGAAGATTTGATAATAAAGTTTTTCATAAGATCTAAATCTCAGCAGGTGTCAGCGCTTATAAAGGGAAACTCACTCAAGTGTATATCTTAAAACAAAACATCGTTCATAGGTTCATAAATTGTTCGCTTCACAATTAAAGTCTATTAACAATGCAGAGGAGTTTAAGCATTACTAAAAATGTTCAATTTGAAAATAGAATCTAAAAGTTTATAAGTTCTCTTTAACAAATTATCAAACAGCAATATGATGTAATACAGATTTCTGCAAGGCATAAGGCTCATTTATACTTTTTACGCAGCAGGCAGCAGGTACTCAGCAGCAGGTTTTCGCTCCGTCTATCCGTCTCTCTCAAAAAAACGGAGAGATTTGCGTTTATGTGTTTATACTTTTCTGCAGAGGTGGTCNACTGTATAACTTATGTTGCACGGCTTCTAACTAATTTAAATAGAATGACCACTTAAATAAAATTGAGAAAAATACAATATCTAAATTTTAACTAATTAACTTAGACCAAAGCATTACAATAATCAAATAAATAATTAATAATGAAACTTTAGTAATATTAATTTATAACCACACTCAAGTAAACAATCTAGATGAGTAACACGCAGTGACGACTGCCTGCGATCAGAACCTAGTACACTGCTCTTCAAGTATTAGCGCTGTTAAAAGTTGATACTGGAGACTTTAGAAAAAGGGAGTGCAGTAGGTAGGAGAGCAGACGGTTCGTCAATATGCACAACTCAAAACAGATTTAAATCAAAGATGACTTTTTAATTTTGATATACAGGTAGTAATAGTTTAAATCTTCAAATAAATTATAATGACATAAAAGCCTCATTACAACCTCATTTGTCAAAAGGTGGAGAAACACTTATGAAAAATATAATTGATTTAAGGGGAAAAAAACACAACCAAAAAGTACATTGATATTAATTAAAAACAGTTAAATTGACAAATAAATGAAACAACAATTAAATTACAAGTCAATTTCAATTCTAATAAAATTGACACAGGCTATGACATATGGTAAAGTAATAAAAATATTGAGTAAGGGAATTCGTTTTAATCTTAATTTTTATAAGAGACAAAATAAAACATTTTATTCAATAACACTTTCGTTAAAAGTTTTATTATCTTTTGCTGAACATGGTTGAGTGGGGATCAACCACATTAAATAAAAAAATAATTGAGATTAAGATTAAGGATGAAATCCATTAATTTGATTTCATCTATAGTAAAACGCGAAGTGGGTTAATATCTATACAGGTATATATACAGTATATATAT
>PXIH01S0053465.1:0-10918 GCA_003024985.2 Euperipatoides rowelli
TGAAAACTAGATTTTCCAATGTTACAATCTTTAAAAAGTATAAAATAAATTTGTCTTTCAACATAAATTGTATCAGACTGAGTGTGCAAAATAAGAGGTGGCAACACAAATTGTATCAATTGAGTGTATAAAATAAAAGCGGTGGCAGCAGAGGACTTTAATTCCCCCCCCTTCCTTAAATTTTTTTTAAAAAAAAATTGTTTTTTTTGGTACCACCTGTGGTGGTACCCGGGATGCCCTCCCGTCCTGGTACGCCTCTGCTGCAGACACATCAAATTATTTCAATAGATAAAACTATAACTTCACAAATCCCAGTATTTATCGTATTAAAAAAAATTTGAACTATTATTTACAGAAATATAAATAATGTCTATTTAAATTTCATATGCAGGTGTACTACACTTACAGTTATAGAAATAAAGACAAGCTGTCAGTTAGGGGCAATATCAGGTAAAAATAATTGCAACAGGTATTTCACAGTGTCCACACTGCCCTTTTATTATCCTCTCATGGATGCTTTTCCACCGCAGTCACTCCAGTGAACGCTGATGTTGTAGGTGGGTTTTTCATTGACAGGTTGCTTTGACCCATTGAGCGCTTGTTTGAACTCAAACAAAAGTAGGTAATGTCCAAATAGTTTCATGAAGTTCTATTCCAGATACAATACAATATGAGCAGATGACATTTTGGATTGAAATTATTGATCTGCAAGACTCTATTTTATTTCTAGACATTTGATTTGAACCAATAAAATACTTTATTTTTTAACATATTCACTGAAAATTAATTATTAATGATGTTTATTTTGAACTAATAATATTTTTATTTAATATATCCCATAATATTCTTTTGAAATACAATAATTACTCGTCACACGGAAGGTTACATTATTTAATTATTAAATTTGATAACAATTGAAAGTAATAAATATTCAAGTTATTTATATAATTGTTATTTTTATGTTAGTTATTTAAAATAATAAATGAAATTGCTTTCTCTGCCTTAGTGACCCAATAAATACCCAGCTGTCGTCAGGGATAGTCACATGACTAAATCTAAATAAAATTATAAACTGCTAATAAATTATTTTACTAACCTGTGTTTTATATGCAGTGTACATTTTAATAAAGTGTGGAGAACTGAATTAATTGATGATGCAGTCAAATTCTTATATGGGTGAGTGGGTCATTTTGCACACCCTCATTGAGAATTTTTGTAGATTAAATCAGGAATGGGACTTGAGTTGGAACCAAGGCAAACATATGATTCCGAATATAAACCTGCATCTTTAAGACAGTGCTAAAACTCTTCTAAGAGTCATTACTAATAATTCATCCTACTACATAGGAGTGTCAAATTTTGATAATTTTTACAAAATACACAAAGAAACCAAATAACAAACCCGGACAATTTACCATTCTGAATGAGAATTATTTAAATTTTAAAAGATAAAATAATATATAACAGACTAACAGTATTTTAATACATTATATTTACTGTATCTGTATGTACCGGTACGCCTGGATTTGAATAACTTTGACATTTACGGAAAAAATATTTCAATCAAATTTCATCTTACATTTGATATAAATAAATAAATAATTGTATTTTCTTATATGAGTAGAGTTAAAACCATATTTCTGGGACAGTCCCATGATGCATTGTGCCAACAGGAAGTGATGTTATTTGGGCATGTTAGGGACATTCACCGGAAATGACTTTAAAGATTGTGAACATCATGCTTATCTAGTCACATGAATTCTTGACTGGATGTGTCATTATATTGAGGTGCATTAAAAACAATGTATTATGAAAATTGCTGAAGTTTGTTGAAAATTCCTCAATATGCTCACGGAATTGACTGAACATTGCCGAACACCCCTGAAGCAAAGGAAGTGATCTAGACAAAAATGAGTAGGTTTTTGGCATGTCGAATTGATTTATGAAATCCTCAAGATCTGACAATTTTTGTTGGACTTATTCACATTTGAGGGATGTGTAAAAATTGAAATAATGTGACATCAAAAAATATATACCGGTATATATAGGAAGATGTATTTTAAGGCGTGGAGTTCAAATACGGTATTGCAGTTTGTATGGAAATTCCTGAAGTGGAAAATCCCATTTCAGTCATTTTTGACAGCATTAAAAAATGCAATTTATCAAGCAGCAAATGACAGTTATTTGGCCCTGCAAACCTTCACTCTGAATTTGCAACCGAAAATCCAGAGTCAATCCAACAAGGCACGAAGGAAATATGACTATTTTAGTGATGTGGTGTGGAAGTAACCTACCGAAAATGGCACCATAAAACATATTGAAAGGTACAGTCAGGATCCAAAAATATTCTGATACTATATTCCAGATGGCACTATGATCGGATAGAAAACAAAGAAGTTAGAGACTTCTGAATAATATGCCACCTTGAACTCTCAGTGGATATCCTATAAAGGTAACAAAGTAGTGCCTTCTACTTTGGACTAGAGGTAGAGCCCTAATAGCATCTCCTAAAATCAAAAATGAGTATGGTAGTCCTAGGACTAAATAAAAGGTCATTTTTGGTCTATTTTGGTGATTTTTATGACCTTATTTCCTATACCCTGGAGGTTACTCCCTGTCCCCTAGGCACTTTTTGGGTAAAAGTGTTGAAGCCAGTGCTCCATAGAAGATAGTCTGAAAAAAAAACCCCACATAAAAATCAAACTGTAAATAACAAAGTTAGAGTTAAGTTTATTCATTTTAGAACTAATAAAATATGAATTCATAAGCTATTGTTTCAGGTGTAACAGTCGATTTAAAGTTGTAGAACAAAAACTATATGGCATATAAATTTGTTTTGTATATAAGAATCATAATATATAACTTTTTAAAATTGGAACTAGACAGCTATCTGATTGGGCTGTGCGGTAAGGTAGGCTACATGTTAAACTTGTTGGAAGTAAAAACATTTTCTAAGTTTTTTTGAACTCTTTAACCTCAAAATTAAGTCGAACAGAAATTAACAAGGTTTAACAAAGTAGGTTTCTCATGATTCCCGATCTTTCTAGCCTATTCACGAAAAGGTCCAAACAGATGTTCAAGTCACCATCTGGTGACCAACTTTTTTTTTTATAATTTATAAGAACAATGATAAGTGATCAATGCCAATGAGCATGCTCAGTATGAAAAAACCTTGTTTGGTCAATATATGATGTCAATCGAGATAGGAAAAGGGTCCAATAGGGCTTCTGATGGAAAAAAATAAAGTTTAACAATGTAAAATGAAAAACAATCTGGAAAAAGGAAGTCTAAGTTTATAACTATTTCGACTGCTGATTGCAGTTTGAGTTAAAGGTGAAAACCGGGATTCAATCTGACTCTAGTAGAAAATAAAGGGAGCTTACAGCCAAACCATTTCTTTCTTTTTTTTCACCCTTCACACCCGCATTGGGGTATACTTGAGATAATGAGTAATTGCTTGTCAGCTGGTACATGTGAATACCATATATGGATTAAATTGTTTAGCCAAGAAATGGAATATATTCTCCTATAGTTTATAGTTACATAGGATGAACGTCTGTCATTGTTTGGCCTAAGCCTTTTATGAAATTTATGAATGAAAATTAAATTTTATTAACTTAAATTATATATGTATTAATTGTATGCATTAAGTAGTTTGTATTATATTTGGATTATAACTAATTATACATGTTCCTGTGGAGTCCTTTTTACCCATTGGTAGGTTGCATAATAAGTCCATCTGGTAAAAATTTATAGCTGCGCTGTCAATGGTATCTGGTGCCAAGGTGTATAACATCTCTATATTTCAGTTTGAAGTGGAATATTATACATAAATTTCATGTTACATGTATCATCTTTATCTCTTGGTAGTCCCATAACCCAGGCTGGATGACTTTTTAGTTTTTGTATAACTAACATAGTGTAGTCATTTTCTATTTCTTCAAATTTTTCACGATCTTATTGTATTGAATTGATGGACTGTTATATCCTATAGTAGTTTGATGAATGTATGTTCATGCATTAGCTCCAACTATATAAAGTTTGTTGTGTAAAAGTTGAAGGAAGCACATCTTAAAATGGTATTGCTTGTCTTGCAACATCATCAATGATTGGTTCCATAAAGTTCCTTTATTTGGACCTTTGGTATTGCCTGTGTGTAAACCTGTAACATTTTGTATAGAGTGTTGAAATGTTTCTTTTGTGCACATTCCAATTTATTGGAGCCAGATCATAGTTTGTTCCTCCGAAACAATAAGGCGTTTTACATGTTATATTATTAATTTTGATTCTAATATGACAATTTATAATAGATACACCAACTGATATATCACGAATGGCTTTACCTTTTACTAGTGTGTTTTGCATTTTATTGTCCTCTATTTCATAGTCCAATCAAAAAATAGGATACGAACAGTAAAATAAAACTTTAGGAATGCCATCGTTATAAATCTAAATCCATGTTAAGTTTATTTCTAATAATAACTAGTATTTTAGGTACAGTAATGTCGTATATTGCCTTGTGTATTTTGTTATCGTGAGATTATATAAGTATCATGTGACTGTCTTTTAATGGAGTGACAGGCAAACAATGTATCACTTAGAGTGTAGCATTGATTTTGTAAAATTACCATTTGTAACTTCTGATATTGTTATATTTATTAAATGTTAGCATTCTTAAGTATTATTGCTATTGTGTTTTGAGGTCACATCAATACAAAAAAGTGGCGACGAGGAAAAAGAAAGAAACGACAACCTGGGAAAGTCAAACCGCGATGGCTAAATCAATGGCATATCAATTTCCATCTGTTATAGGCAGTTTACCAGATTTTAATCAAAATCTGCAAGCTTCATGGGAAAATTATAATTTAAAGTTGAAGTAACTTTTTGAAGTAAATAACGTAGTATCTTCAGAAAGGAAGAGAGCAATAATGTTATCTGGTGCAACTATGTCAGTTATGACTACACAGATGTTTAACACTTCATGGCCGGTATTAAATAAACACCCTATATTGAGAAAAGTGAAATAGCTTTGTTTTTATGGGGGAAAAAAAAAGTACAAATTAGTGACAGCTGAATATAGTAATAATAATTTCAAACTGTTGATAGTATCTGAAGGTGAAGTTAGTCTTTTAGGACTTAATTGGTTTAAACCATTTGGCATTCAAATTCAAGGCTTCCATTCAATGGTGATGCCTGGTTAAATGGACAAATTTGGAAAGAGTTTAAATAACTTTTTTCAAGAGAGGCAATTGTCTTCTCTAAAAGTACCTCTGGTCAGAATAGAATTGAAGCCTAATAGCAGTCCTATATTTTTAAGTGCACACTCTGTACCAGTTTCTATTCAGGATAGAATAAATAAATTGTTGGAAAATATGATAAAGGATGGAACATTAGAACCTACAGATTTTGTGTCTTCAGCTATACCAGTAGTGCCAATTTTGAAGTATGCGACTGTGTAGTGACTATAGATCAACATATGTATGAAAAAGAATGGATATCCTTTACCAACAGTGCAAGACATGATGACTACAATCTGTGGAGGCACAGTGTTCATTCAATTAGATTTAAACCAGTCTTACTATCAACTTCCAATGGATTCTAAATCAGCTGAATTTTTACCAATAAAAACATCCAAAGGATTATTAAAGGTTAAAAGAATGCCACAGGGTTTATTTGCATCTCCAGGCATTTTCCAAAAACTCATGGAAACTTTGATTGCAGTGACCCAGGAGTGGTAGTGTTCATTAATGTTCTGATTACTAGATAGGGAGATCAGGAGCATGAAAATAGGTTACATCGAGTGGTAACCAGAATGAAAAAGATAGGAATGATACTCAGGAAGGGTAAGTGCAATGTAGTCACCAGCAAAGGAATAAAGCCAGCACCCTCAAATAGAGAAGCTATTCATAATGCACCTATTCCAAGGAATAAGGAGGATTTGCAAGCTTTTTTTACAACTTTTAAATTCCTATATATGTTTTCTAAAAGATAAAGACAAGGATAAACCATGATATTTGAAGAAAAAGAAAAGCAATCATTTCAAAAGTTTAAATTACTTTTCAATCAAATCTGTAGTTTCCAAAAGGCCATATTTATTTTTAAAAAAATTCAAAAACCCAGTTCAACAGCTTTGATGACTTCATCAAAATGTCCTTCTTAACAAGTTTTGATGACATCATTAAAATATTCCTCTTAACAAATTTTAATGACATCAAAATATCCTTCTTATCAAGTTTTGTGATATGTTCAAAAAAATCTATCTTAGAAAACTTTAACGACATTTACAAAATATCCCTTTTAGCAAGTTTTGATATCATAAAAAAATTCCTTTAGCAAGTATGGATGACATCATTAAAATATTCCTCTTATCAAGTTTTGATATCAAAATATTCATCTTAGCAAGTTTTGATGACATCATTAAAATATTCCTCTTAACAAGTTTGGATGAGATCCTTAAAATATTCCTCTTAGCAAGTTTTGATGACACCATTAAAATATTCCTCTTACAAATTTTGATGACATCACTAAAATATTCCTCTTAGCAACTTTTGATGACATTAAAATATTCCTTAGCAAGTTTTGATGACATCATTAAAATATTCCTCTTAGCAAGTTTTCATATCATTAAAATATTTCTCTTAGCAATATGATGTTGACATCATTAAATATTCCTCTTAGCAAGTTTTGATGTCAAAATATTCATCTTAGCAAGTTTGGTGACATCATTAAATATTCCTCTTAGTAAGTTTTGATATGTTCAAATGATCCCTCATAGATCAGAAATAATAGTCCCCTTGGCAAGTTTTGATGACATGATCAAACTATTGCTCTTAGCAGCTTTGATGACATCATGAAAATATTCCTCTTATACTTGTAAAATTTAATTACAAGTATACTATTAGTATAAAGGCATAGGGCCTTTAGTTGTATATGAATAAACCCATGAATTATATGATGGTGAGAATAAATAAAATGCTGAAAAATAAACATATTATTTTTTGTACTATCGGTTTATCTTAAGAATAAGCACATAACACAGAGACAATTACTGTTTAACCTATTTATTCTGTGTATAGCGTGGCACATATAATACCGGTTAACCTAGTACGGTAATGTTCAACTCCAGCAGTAAGGTTCATTGGTGGGAAGTGGTTGGCGGTATGTCTAGGTTCGGATGTTGCCGTTTCTGTATTTCTCAGTTTCTGCTACTCCTAGGACAGTTCCAAGCTTTGGCTACCGGTCATCTTAAAAGGTCTATAAAAAGAATTCAAGGGGAATACATTAATCCATTAATTTAACCATTGATATAATCAGCATTATTCCTCCCTCAGTAGTGTTCCATGCTAAGGTTCACTGGAAATAATCTTTAGAAATATATTCACTGTCTATCCAGATTTTGACTATCATGTCCTCTGCCTTTTTACACATCGTTATATCTATCTGGTTCTAAAGGTAGTCTGTTCTAAAAGTAATATATTCCTCACATGAGCATGCACATTATTCAGCTACATTATACTACAACAATGAATTAAAGTCAACCTCTTGTGAGTTTGATGCTAGGTGCTTAATATATTATATGATAAATTAAATGTTTTATTCATAAACAAATAATTAGAAGGTGCAATTAACTAATAAATGTATAATTTAGATTATTTAAATATCTTATTTTATTTGCATTTATTTCAAAGTATACTTTAATTAGAAAGTAGCCAGGGTACTGGCTACAATACTTTTTTTGAGGCATATTAGTTGAAAATTTTTCTCATGTTTGGGAGTTTTCTTTGATTTAAAGTGTCAAAATTTTTTAGTAATAATAATCTTGAATTTTAAAGATAATTGGAAAAAGGGAATTAATTTTAATATAATTTTAGTTTCTAGAAAAATAATGGAATTTTATTTTTATATGAATAAAAAGACAGTCTATTTGCTGTTTAAACTTTAACATGGGAGTGGTATCTTTAAGCATTAATTTGTAGGTTTTATTTCTGATTATGGCTAGAATAATGAATTATTTTTACTCACATAATTTTTACTTTAATCTTTTAGTAGATAAAAGCCCAAATGGATCTCCCCTCCATCGGAGATCAAAAAGGCTTTGCCCTCACATAATGGATAACCTGGTGGGAATTTAAGCTTAATCTTGTCAAAAATCTGTTCATATTTGAATTAGCTTATTCCTAAAAAGTGTGTTTTTATAGTTAGAAAGGTGATTAGGTTATGTATAAGGTTTCTTATAATGGTACATTCTTTATCATTAAATTATATTCTGGCTTGTTAGGCTTGGGCCATGAGACAGGTCTCTCATAGTGAGCAGTTCAGTAGATTCATGATTAAAAAGATGTCCCTTAGACTTTATTATGGTAAATAGTGTGCCAAATCTTCAGGTATGAAGTCACTTTGAGCCGATTAATAAAGATGTTTCCAAGCTGTTGTTAGCTTGCTATGAATATTTTGCAATTTAGTAAATAAATCAGTAGCAACCCATTACTAAATTGATTAGCCTGAAAGATGGAAGAGCTTGTTGGTCATATAAATTGTGTTCTATGTTGGCATGCATAAGATCGGCTAGTCGGTTGACAAGATGGGCTTTACTCCACACATTTATATATATATATATATATATATATATATATATATATATATATATATATATATATATATATAGAGAGAGAGAGAGAGAAAGAGAGAGATAGATAGATAGATAGATTATTAGATAGAAAGATATATTATTAGATACATACATACATACATACATACAAAAGCCTTCTGGGCTACAAATGCATACCAGCCACATCCATACACACATACCTACCTACCTTCCTACCTACCTACCTACCACCTACCTACATACATACATAGGCCTACATAGATGATAATAGAGTATATACATAGCCTACTGTATATACAGTACCACACAGTATATTTTAATATCAATATTATTATTGCCTGCACTTATAAATTTGTTTAATAATTAAAGTTTATCTAATTGCCAAGTTTCTCTGACATTCTTTTCTTCCCCCTTTAATACCACACCCTTACCTTAAAGTCTTATCTCCTTTTTTAATTCGGACTTGAAAATGCGGTACCTGCAACTTTGACAAAAATCATTGGGTCTCACTTTTAAGATGCAATCTGTATAAGTCTGATTATTCTTGAGTAAAAGCCCTATTCAGTGAGTGCCACAACTCACCTCCATTATTTTATGAATATTTTTTTTACATTTTTTATATAAATTCTTTTAACAATGGTTTGCAAATTTAAACAATGCTAAAACTGAATGCAAGCTTCATCAGCATAACATTGTATACTATATTATTATTATTCATCAGCTATAGCATTGTTTAAATTTCAGTCTTGAAGATCATTTCTTATAGGGATATATTCTTTCATTATTTTTTGCTCATCTACCATGATCGCCTTGAAATTCATCACTGCAACTGAGTCAAATTGCTGTTGCAAAGAACAAG
Source organism: Euperipatoides rowelli (assembly GCA_003024985.2). Taxonomy (NCBI): domain Eukaryota; kingdom Metazoa; phylum Onychophora; class Udeonychophora; order Euonychophora; family Peripatopsidae; genus Euperipatoides; species Euperipatoides rowelli. The sequence goes on from PXIH01S0053465.1 coordinate 9,468, forward strand.
AACGTTTCTAGATGAAAACCATTATTTTACAATGAACATTAGTAATATTCCGTGTCCTGATTTGCAGCTTCAGCCAGTCAATAAAAATAATCTTCCATCCTATGAACAGCTAACCATTACCCCTGATGGTCTATCTCCATCTTATGAATCTATTTTTGGTCCTGTTAAGCATGTCCATAGTACATCAAGAGTTTATGACTTCTTTCAAAATGTGTTCAGGTTTATGCAAATCAGTATTAGTTATACTAACGTACTTGATTTTCCATTATTCCCCCTATTAAGTCTAATTGCTGGAATAATGTTCCATAACTCCTGTCCAGTGGAAGTTATGATCCCGATATTTTTAACTGTTTTTGGAATTAAAGGAATCATTAGTGGTTTATTACAATTATATTTATACAAACATCTACAGAATGATCATCCTGACCTTAAAAAAGATCCAAACAGTAAAGCAATAATAGTTATTATTATTGAAATCATTCAGAACATTTTGCAATGGTTTAGTTTTATTTGGAACATAGCAGGAAGTGTATGGATCTACAGAACACATCCTAATTATGAATACTCAGATGACTCTCCAGAAAGCTATTGTTTCCATGGTATATATCTCATGGCCTACTGCTTGATCACTTTAGCAAATATAACTGCAGCTATATTCTTTTTAGGGGCCTATTGTTTCCTTTATATTAATACCATACTGTAGAATCTAAGAAATAAACTAATCCTTTCAATTTTTATGTTGTTGTTATTTGATATTTTTCTAAAATAATTTTTAGTCAATTTAAAATATACTAGCTTACCCACTACCCCAACTTCACCTAAAAAAAACAAAAAAACATTGAAATTTCAATATTTTTTGTAAAAAAGTAATCGTACAAATACCATTTTAGTGACAATCACAAATTTAAATTTAAAAAAAAAAAGTACAATCTTTGTCTAATTGTCCATTTTCAATTTTTAATATCAATCAATAACAAAATTAATTATATACTGCAAATGCCTAGAAAAAAATTTAAGCATCTCGATACCAAAATTTGTCATCAGTCTACATCAATCCACTGCTGGATGAAGGCCTCCCCAAGATTTCTCCATGAATTTCTATCTTCAGCAATTCGTTTCCAACTATATCCAGAGAACTTTTTTATTTCATCCTCCCATCTGACATTAGGTCTTCTTCATGGTAATTTTCTGTCCCTTGGAATCCAGTTGAGTATTTCTGTAGTCCATCTATTAATTTCTCTTCTTGCTATATGCCCTGCCCATTTCCATTTTAAATTCTTTGCACTTTTAATAATATCACAAACATTTGTTTGTGCTCTAATCCATTTAATTATTTTTCTATCTCTCTGGGTTACTCCTATCATGCACCTTTCCATATTTCTTAGAGTGGTTTGTAGCTTTTGAATCATCTTTGCATTGAGTGTCCAAGTTTCAGCTCCATATGTCATCAC
>PXIH01S0053545.1:710-11016 GCA_003024985.2 Euperipatoides rowelli
AGAATTTTAAAGTAAATTATAAAAAAAAAATTTCCTTAAAAGCTCTGATATTTTGAATAAATGTTTATTACGTCTGTTGTTATGGAAGGTTTAGCAAATAATTTCAGGAAATAAATGGAACACAATTTTCAGGAATAAAATGTTTGCAAAGTTCTTTAGTTGAATTATGTAGTTATAATTTTCTTTCTTCATTGTTCAAATTAGAATTTAAAATCTTACTTTGTTTTTACAACTTACGGGAGGCTGGCTGGTCATTTGGGAATAGCTACTGGCAGCAACACAGGCTTGAATTTGAGGACCCCGAACAAAATACATGGGAAGACTAGCCTATTTATATCAAATTTCCCGCTGGTACATATTAAATAGGTAGAATGCTTCTGCTTGCAAACCATAAAATTTCATGAAATTTTCAGATCTTGATTTGTTGATAAACAACTGCTGACTCATTCCAGTCTGAATTACATAATCAGTTTGCACGGTAAAGATGACTTCTACATAGCTGATTGGACGGGTGAAGATCGGCTACCCTGGCAAAACACAATGTGAGTCTTATGTAGATTGGTAAAGGTTCATAATACTGTGAGAATTAATGAATAACTGCGGTGAAAACTTTAATTTGACAGTTTGTAAGTTTAATTCTGAATGTAAACAGTGCAGTGTGAGTATGTTTACAAATGAGTATGACAACATCAGGCATCTATCTTTTAGGTCTACTTTGGTGACAGCTTACAGCAATAGGGAAAATAAATAATGTCCAATTGTCCATCTTCCAAAATTATTTTACAAAATGATAAATAAGTAAGATAATTCAAATGAAATTTATTATTAGAAAGTTTATAGTTCTATTCAATTAAATTACAATATTCTGCTGTAGAGAAAGAATACTGACGTCACTGTATTAAAAAAAAAAAAAATGAGATAGGTTTGGGTCTTCCTTTTCAAATTTATAAAGCATTCTCATGATTTAATTTATCCCCTCATAAAAAATATACAATGCAATTAATTATAACAAATATTTTTTTTTTTTAACTTGAATTCTTTAAACAATTATACTATACAGCAGTGCTTTTTTTGTAATAAAAAAGGTGCAGGAACTCATATGTTGAAAAATATAAAAGGTGCAGGAACTCATATGTTATAATTTGTGAAAAATAAAAAAGTGCTGGAACTCAGAAAAAAGGTACAGGAACTGTACCTTTTTTACAGTATAATCTATTAACCAGAAACAAATCCAAAACAGTTTGAATTAATAAGTATAACTCAATAATTTACTACAATAAATTGTAATTAGATTAACCAACAATACAATAATATTTATTTAATATAAAATAAATACCTAAATAAAAAAATCACCCCCCTTTATGGCAGAGGAATCTAACAAAATTACAGTACCATATTCAATAATCAATAAACAAGTAGCTCTTGCATAGTATAGAGATGAAAAAAACAACAATTAGATTTGATAATCATTTTGTGATCTTTACAATCAGCTCACTACCAAGTAGGCTATAAATTATATTTAAATACTATTACATTAGTCATCGAAGTTAAAGTAAGTAACTCTAACCTTTATCTTCCTTTTTAATTAGACTATAATATAATATTTTATTTATTCAGTAAAATCTTTTGTATTTGTTTTACAATTACAAATACTTTATTTGTTTCTTTATAGGGTATCTTCTGCCATGATGTCAGCAAATTGGATTCATCCAACTCCAGCATCCAGATATTTATTTTAGTATCCTTCCTCATTTAATATACAGTAGATTTCTTTAAAATTACAATTTAGTAACTTTACTCTTATGTATATAAATTATTTTATAACATATAAAAATACACTTCATTTATTTCACACTATTTAGTACTTAGACTTTTAAGGACTAATCCTAGCACACACATCCTAATTATTAAAGGATTTAGGTCTCATTTTAGCTCCCTTAACTATCTCATTTTACTATAGACATTAGTAGAACAAAATATATGAAAAAATACTATTTTTTCGTGACGTAGAATGATTTAATTGAGTGTACGTCATTCCTATACAAACTGGCCTTTGTGAGAGAGGGGGCTACCCTCCTCCAACCAAAAACCCAAAGTTTTAATAGCAAAAAAAAAAAATCCTTAAAAAATTAAATCAATTAAATAATTAACTTTGAAAACAAAGAATTGGAGTAACCAGCTCCAACCCTTCACATCCAAAGAAATTATTCATTAAACATCAGAGGTGCACAGGTTATATGACTTTTTAATACAGAAAACTGAATTGGTGAGGTTCAGTTTCCCATATCAAAAGAATCATAAGCTACATCCCTGCTGTTTGACTAACTTTAAGGATATCATCATTACCAATACTGGTAAATAGCAAGTCTGGAATTTCTTAAAAAATTCCAATATACACATTAACAAAATTTGTTATTTTTTTAATGAAAATCCATTAGTATTGTACATCACATTTGGAAACNTAGGTTATATTTTTATAGTACTATACACTTTAGCAAAAAAAAAAATACTTTTTCTGCATTCTACTCATACTTCTTTTGAAGTAATTATGAGTAGTATTTGGTAAATCCTCTATGTTTATAGAGGGTGGTAAACTTCTAGGAAGTCTACTTGAAGGATTGGGAGGCGGGACATGATCTAATAAAAATTAAGTAGTTTTACTTTCTTTGGCCACACAATCATTTTCCTCATCATCTGTAGGATAATCTGCCACCATTAGAACATCTTCTTCAAAGATATCAGATACAAATATTTCTTCCTTTTCTGCAGCTTTGTCTGGCACAATTGGATCTGAAGTTCCTGAGAGATTTATAAGATCTCCTTCCTGCTCATCATCCTCAAGTTCCTCACTTCTTTCCAGTTCTTCACTCTCATCCTCTTCCTCTATGAAAGGAAGTAACAATTCACCCTTAGAATTGTAAAACTTCTCTTCTTTATCAGGGGCTCCCTCAACAATTTATTCTTTGTTTTCTGACAATTCATTTTCAGGATCTCATTAAGCCATCAATAATTTATCTTTCCCTGAAATCCTTGATTTTGTCCACGAAGGCTCTTCTGACTATAGAGGGATCAGATAAAAGTGTGAGTTCAAAGTTTGACAGATCTGTTCTCCAGGTTACAGTAAAAGGGCCTTTGAAACATGGCTTAAACTTCATGTTTGCTCTGGTATAACTGCTGGGATCAAGCCAAAGAAATTGTTGTCCAAGGCTAAATTGTCTTAATTTTCTTCTATTGTTCTTATTATTACAGTTTATCTCTGAGGACTTCTTTAAATTAGAGACTACATGTTGTTTTGCTATTTCTAGCCTTTCCATCATTTCCTCTACTATATCAGGTCATGTCTCATTCCTAAGGTATGTCATCTTTGTGGAACTCAATATTAGGGCTTTGTTGATGGAATCCATGGAAAACATAGAAAGGGACCTTACTGTAGCTGTGATGTTCAGTGTCATTTAAAACCTGGATAAAAAACTTTATTAAAAGGTCCCAATCTGAGTAATTGTCATTGCAGAAATGGGATAGGAGGTTAAGGAACTACCCATTTACCATTTCCGATGTCCCATTGGAACTTGGTTTGTAACTGGAAGTCTGTGCCCGGGATATCCCCAGTTGGTCACAAAGGGTACTAATGACATGACCTACTAACTGAAGCACCCTGTCATTTACCATTGTCTTCAAACTCCCATATCTTGTAAATATATTGTCAATATAATCAGGGGAAAAGATCTGGGCTTCTTGGCTGGGAATGGATGAGGCAAAGGTCATTCTGGAGAAATGATCCACCCATACGACTAAATATTTATTATCCAGCTAGTAGTTTGTAAAGGGCCAAGCACATCAACTGATATCCTTTCCATACAGGCTCAGGGGCTATCCACTGGTTGTAAAGGAGCTTTTGTGTGGCTCACATTTCTCTTTTGACACTTGACACAGGATTTGACATATTCGTCAACATCCTTAAACATGGAAGGCCAGGTGAAAACATACCTTATTTTGGCCAATGTTTTGGTATGGGAAAAATGGCCTCCATATAAGGTNTCATGAAAATTATAAAGTACTTCCCTCTTCAACTTTGTAGGTAAAAGGGTCCGATACAATGGTCCATAGCCATATCCACTCCCAACTTTCTTCAGGAATATCTGGTTTCATCCAGGATGTATTCTCCCTCATTGTAGTGTCCTTATTTAAGTTTACTTACTATGTCCAATCAATTATCATCTTCATACTGTGCTTCATATACTCTTTCATCTTTGTATCCTCTTGATAGCATGTCAGCCATGGTGTTCATCTTTCCTGGTATGTGATCAAATTGGATGTTGCTATCTTGTATAGAAATTAACCATCTGGCTACCCGGGCATTTGTTCTTTGAGGTCAAAAATGGAGGTTGATGTTTATGGTTGGTTTTGAGAATGATTGTATTTCCATAAGTAAGATGCTTGAATTGCTAGATAGCAAAGTCTATGGCCATGGCTTCTCGTTCTATTGCTGCATAATTTCTTTCAGCCTTGTTTAGATTCTTGCTGCAGTATGATATAGGTTGCAGATGTATCTTTCATCATTCATCTGCTCCAGCACTGCTCCTACTGATACCAAAGACTTTATAACAACTGGCTTATTGAAGTCAGGATGAGCTAATAATGAAGCACTAGTTAGACATATTTTATCTGTTGGAAATCTTCTTCAGCTTCTGGGCTCAAATTAATTTTCACATTCTTTTTTTTTTGTAGCAAAGAATATAAAGGGGCAGCTAATTCAGTAAAATTATTTGTGAATTTTCTATAAAAATTCAAACTGCTTAAAAAACTTTTGACACCACGAACAGTGGTAGGATGTGGGAGTTCCTGGACAGCGTGTATATTATCAAGTAAAGCTTTGCAGCCATCTTTGTTGACAATAAGTCCTAAAAATTTGATGGAAGTTTGAAATAATTTACACTTAATCTGACAGCCATGTTCACTTTCCTTAAAGCCTCAAAAACTTCTTTGAGGGTCTGTAAATGTTTTTCAGTAGTGCTGGTATAAATGATAATATCATCAAGATAAACCATGACAAGTCCCTTCTTTATCATATCACTTAAACACTCTGTCATGATTTGTTTAAAAACAGCACTTGATGGTTTTGAACCCTGAATCACCTTGGTGAAGAAGGATTTACCAAAAGGAACTGAAAATGCAAAGCATTCTTGTACACTAGGAGAAAGCTTGATATTAAAGTAGCCATTGTTTAAATCACGGCTACTGAACAGACATGCACCACTTAGATTTTCTATGATGTCATCAATATGCATATTAGGTATTGAACAGGTTCAATTAATTGGTTGATTTTACGCAGGTCAATCATCATACATACATCTGTAGAGTCTCTCTTGGGTATCAGAAACATTGGGAATTCCATTGGCTTGAACATTAACAAATAATATTAGCCTTCTCTAGCTGATCCAAGGTTTCCTAAGTGATTCATAATAGCCATGAGGGAATCTGTAATGTCTTAAGTAAATGGGTTTATCACTAGTAAATATGGGATTGTAGGGTGGTATATTTGCCCCTTGTATCTTGGTAACATCTTCAATTAATATTACTTTGTTATCCTTAATAATCTGATATAGTTACTCTCTCCTACTGTCACTCAATCCAAGTTCATCTAATTTAAATAATTTACTTAAAATTTCAGATTCAGGCAGCTCAGCATCTATTTGTAAAGAATGACAATTAATAGCTTGAGAGCTGTTTAAAATATGTCTAAAATTCTTCCAATTATCAGAAGTGTCAAAGATAAATTCAATGAAATCATTTGCTAAGCAGAATTTTGCTTTATGAGTAGTAAGCAGATCATATCCAATAAATACCTGGTAGTCTGCACTTAATTTTATGGGGCCCACACACACAGGTTCTAGGAAACTCTCTCCTTCCATGTCAATTTCAATTATAGTTAAGTGATTGGTGAAGATATAGTTACTCTCGTTTTCCTACAAGTTAACAAATGTTCATCCACATAGTCTTGGTGGACAACAGTATGTTTGGTGCCCGTATCAATTAGACCTTATAAAATTTTGTTGAAATGTTTTAATTTAATAAGGGGCTTATTCTGGTAATACTCATTAAAATGTACTTTTATAGGAGAATATTGTGCAAAATTTCATTAGTGTTGATTTTATAGTGTGGTGAATTTTCAATGTTATTTTGGCTTAAAATATCTGTTTTAATATTCTGTACAGGTTTAATTGATGTAGGCATTGTATTTATCTTTTTATTTGACCTCTTTTTATTAGTTTTCTTCTTTTTTTTAATTTTGGATTTTGGAGAAGTTTGCTATCTAACTGCAAGAGAAGTTTACTTGCTAGACAAAGGAGAAGTTTGCTGCGTAGCACATAATTCTTTGGCATAATCAACTGGTGTATTATGGCTTAATACTTCCACAAATCTTTGGAAATATACTGAGGTGGAAATGCATTTTTTATGCTATTCACAACAAAAGGAGAGTGGGTACACTTTCTTTAGGAATATTATTGATACGACCCCTTTTCTTAAGTTTGATAGTGGTTTGCCAATTCTCAGATTCATTATTATAAGAATTTTCAGAATTAACGGTTGAAGAATCAACAATTCATTAAAATTATTTTTATTATTTTCTGTAAATGCATTATTATGTCAGACTTTATTGTTATGGTTGATTGTGTGGCCTATACCAGATCCTGCCCTCATATGTTGCACTTTATTGATGAAGAGCATTCCCGTTTAATGCCACCAGTGGGTTTGCGTTAATTACAGGAGGAGCGCTAGGAACAGGATTAGCATTAGTCTTATTACTATTAACACTGTTCAATCGGTTCCAACAATCCTTTAAGAGATGCCCTCTCTTTTTATAGAAATGACAAGTGATAGCATTACTATTATTATTAACGGAGCGTTGCACAGGTATGTTTTGAACTAACAAGTCAACGGTTTTCTGCAAACCAATTATTTGTTTCTTTTCATCCAGTCTAATCTGTGCAGTATTTATAATAGTATCCTTTTTAGAAAAAAATATATATTTTTCTATCTGTATTGCCATGGCAATGTCTTCTTCTATACTCTTGGGTTTGAGGCATGAAAGCTCCATTCCAACAGACGATCTTACCCCATGCTTAAACTGATTTATTATTTCCTTCAAAACAGGGGGAGGATAAAACTCTATCATCTGTAATGTATAAGCCACAGTCCAACCGATGACGATATCAAACCACTGTTTCAGAAATTAATCTAGCATACTGATGGAAATTCCTCACCACTTCCATTTCGTCCGGTTTCTTAGGGAAAACCCGTATCATTTCAACTAATCTCTTGTCAAACACATTACGTCATTGTTTCCTAAACTGGAAAAATAGATTGCTCTAGCCTTCCCAGTAATGTGTTTTTCCAAGATCCCCCTTGCCTTGATTTCGCTCCAGCGATTTTCTGCAGCAATTGGTTTAAACTGGTGAGTGAATCTTTCCACCTCCAATTCACCTCCCCCTCCCAAAATTGAAAATGCTTATCATGGACTGAGCAAACTGTTTGTCATATTACTAGAACTGGGCGATCTCACTTCTGTATTTAAATCGATAAGATTATCATCTCTTACCTGACTAGTATTATTAGGGGTAGAGCAAACAGTATATTCAACAGCGTTATTATTTTGCGTAACTTTAAAGTTGCTGTGCTCCCTCCGTTTTGATAATTCTACGGGTTTAGGAGTATTTGACATCATTATTTCATTGGTGCTTATTATAAAGGGACTGACAACATTATTAGTCTCCTTATTGGCTCCCCCCCCCCCATAACAGCATGTCCTATTTGGGTCAATAAATCACTTTGCACGTCTATATCACCTTTTAATCTGCCCATCTGTGTGCTAACTTTTTTTACTTGGCCACCCAATTCTTTTTGGATATTTTCAATTTTACTATATATAGCATTGCCTAAATTATTTACTTGACCACCTAAATCTTTTCCCTCTTGTTTAGATCGACAGTACAGCCTAAAGCTTGTATTTGGCCACTGATTTCTCTTTGACTTGGACCTTATACCGTGACGAATTGGTTTAGACCATCAACCGTGCTCCCTAAAATATTTACATGCCCCCTATATCATTTAATTCACTACTTAAACTACTGATCCTATTATTTAAAGTTTCAGTATATCCTTCGTGAGATTTAAACTCTGCTAAAACTTTAGTAATCAAGCATTTAAATGTTAAATTCTTAATTTATTAACGCAATCTCTTTGAATTGCATTACTAATGACTTGTCAGCTGATGACAAAATATTTACTGTCTCTATGTTTTCTGTTGAAACATCGGATTCAATTACTACCCTATTAAGCTCCATTATTTAATGTAGACAAATTAAAAAATATTTTAATGTAATAATAATAAGTAAAAATTGATAATACATTTATCAAATAAAGCTGAATAAAAATGTTTTTAGACCACAAAATGAATAGTATAAGGAGGCACCAATACCGCCCTTTCTCTCACGCATTAAGGCTCATTTATACTGCTACGCTCGTCCGTTTTCAGCTCGACCTTTGCATGCGCAATGGAGCAGTCAGGCATGCGCTATTAAAAGACTAAAAGACAGATAGCTATCCGTCACTTCCGCGGCGCGGCCGTAAAAGTTGAAAAAAAAACAGAGCTCTCCATTTGCCCTCAGGCCTATTAGCCATTGGACCAATCATCTTAGGTTTTCTATGTAGAGTAGACTCAGTGACACGCTGTTGTTTTTGTTCTAATTGATTTTTGTTCTAATTGATTTTAGTTTGAAAACATCGTATTGCAATAATTGTTTTGATATTTTCCAACAGAATCAATTAATTTTAAAGTTATTATAAGCAGATTATTAAAAAAAAAAAAAAGAGTATTTGAGAAGGAATTTTAAAAAAAAATATGTTATTCATAATGGAAGGGAAAAAATAGGAATAGTCTACATACACATTTTAATAACAATCAATTTATTTTAATTTGACTACATTTTAAAAATGTAATGTGGATTTCAAATAATGTTACTATTTTAATAAGTTTTTCATTTAAAATAAAGGTTTTTTAAATAAAGTAAAGCTAATATATTTTGCTATAAAAGTTTATTTAAATTCATTTGGATATGGTAAAACTAAAAACAATAACTGTTGGAAATTAGGGGAGGAATATGATTGGCTATTGTATGAAGCAATTTTATTGATTATGGACCACCTCTGCAGAAAAGTATGAACACATAAACGCAAATCTCTCTGTTTTTTGAGAGCCTTATATGGAGCGAAAACCTGCTGCGTAAAAAGTATAAATGACCCTTTAGAAAGGTGTTTGTATACAGACCGATTATGATTATTTGCTTGCGTGCTTCAACTATGGAACTAAAGAAGCTACATGTCAATATAAACCATAAATATATTCCAATAAAGGTGGGGATATTTTTATTTAAAACTATTTTAGATTTTAGTTTATCATGTTATGATTGATTATAATTTTTTTTAATGTTCATAAAAATTGGCAAAAGCACTTTCAAATTTTTAAAACTTTTAGTACATAACAAAACATAGACCACCACCATAACATAGAGAAATAATGTATTATTAAGAACTTTTTAGGGATAATTCTCAAAAATAACATATCCTGTTTTTAGACTATAATTTATTGAATTTTTCAAATATATCCAGGTTTAAATTCTGGCTTAAAAGTGCCTCTTGAATATGTTCAAGATTATAATAAATGTTTTGATAATGTTATACCTTTATTAGATAAATATACTGTTTATCAGTACCTTTTGAAAATTAAAAATGATTATTCATCCTCACCTGTGGTATGCCTAATTTTGTGTGGAATCATTTTTCAATTGAATTACTTGATTCCATTACTTCTTTATTAAATCTATCTTTGTTTTCTGGTGTCTGCCCTGATGTCTGGAAAACATCTTCGCTAATCTTAATTCCCAAAATTCCTAATCCATCAAACCCACAGCATTTAAGACCGATTTCAATTTCTTCTCCACTTGGCAAAATTTGTGAGAAACACATTTTAAATTGTATCCTTCCAATTCTTCCTAAATTGGATCCCAGGCAATTTGGTGGTGTTCTGGAAAAATCTACTGCCCAATACCTAACTTTGTACATTCATAACACTTTATCTGCTCTGGAACATAATTCAAATTCTATCTGTTCCATTATAACATATTTTACTAAAGCCTTTGACAATTTGAATCATAGTGTATTTATGAAGAAATGTTCTGACCTGATGCCATCTCATTCTGTAACTGATTGGTTGTCCTCCTTCATGTTTAATAGATGTCAAATTCTA
>PXIH01S0053614.1:3068-14942 GCA_003024985.2 Euperipatoides rowelli
ACTATTACTATTACTATTACTATTACTATTACTATTACTATTACTATTACTATTACTATTACTATTACTATTACTATTACTATTTGGCTTATGAACCTAGTGGAAAATATAAGCTTTCATGTAGACTATCATTAAACAGAGTTAACCCAGCACTTGCCTCTGTGGACCTTTCCCTATGGTCAATTCTTAAATCCTTGGACCGACCTGGAACAAATTTGGCATACTTACTTACTCTCTTGTGACCACTGTGCTATTTTTTAATGCTAGTCCAACATTTATCCTTGCATTATCAATCCCACAAATGCATTGCTTATGCATTATTTGTTTACCTTTGTCTTTGAACAATAAGTCACATGTTTTATTCTATTGGAATGTATTCATTTTATACGTTGATTATTTGAACTTAATCTTTAGTAAAACAAACTTTCGTTTGTTGTTTTTTTATTAAAAGAATGGTCAACTTGCAATTTGAAAGTATTTTATTAGTTTGATTATTGATCGTTAATAATACTATCTCTTAATCAGTTTGATTGGAGTTTATTGATTCTCAATATATACAGGGTAATTGATTAATGTGTTGTGTAATTTTAATCAAGTAGAAGTATTTAGTTTCCCTTGTAGTTCTCTCTCTCTCTTTATTTTTAAATGATGAGTGGTCAATCTGCATAGTGCTGACATCTCATAGAATTCTCAGCAGCTTAAAACCTGAAACTGAAATAGGCACCATTTTTGTGAATTTAGTTTATTATTAGTTTATAAACATTTTATAAATTAATTATTTAATTTCTATTGTTCTTTAAAATTCAGAACATTTATGAGTAATATTTTATTAATATTGTTTCGATATTTGAAACACCTATTTGTCATATTTTCTTCTCATTTGAGAAGATACGTATAAGGCTTTTGATATATAGGATGGTTGTTATATTTTGAAATCCTTCTCACACTGGATTCTGCAGTACATGGCTGAGTAATTGATTTGGAAAGTTGTATGCATTGGGTATGTAATGTTTATCAATAAAATATTGTTAGATTACAGTGTATATTGTGAGCTGGAACTGTTGGCTGATTTAACTAGGTGAATGTAACATACTATACCTGCATTGGAACTCTGTTCTACCCTGAATTCCGATACCAGTTTGGAAGCAACATGGCGACCACAAATATTTGGTAATGGGCAGGTTAGATAATGTAGTTACAAATTATTTGCACCAGTTCAAAAAGGAACAGTTACAGTCATTGTATATTTCTGCTATTCTGAATAATCATGGTATTGTAAACTTCCAAACTTACAAAACTCAATTAATTAGTGATGAACTGTGAAAGCAAGTATTAGATGAATTATCTACTGTGCACCATTTGGCGGTAAACAGAAATTGTATGATACTTTCTAATCTCATCAGTCCATAAAATATTGATTCATTACTATCATCAGAAGAACGTTTGGAGAAATTAAATAGTGATATTTTTATGTAATGCTTCCTTGAAACCCAGTTTCCGTTGTACGCTCATTTCAATACATATTTGGGATATCATTGTAACGTTGTAACCAGTTTCGTAAATAATACATGAGAAGTCAGCGTGAGAACAGTTACAAAAAGAAAGATTCAGATTAAACATTTATTAATTTTGTATCACCAGTTCTTCTACATTTATACTTTATCAGAAGAAGCTAGTGGGGAATCGATCTGTGGTATAGTACTTTGATCTTGTAATCATTGAAATTTATGCATTCTGTGACATCAAGACAACAGCTATTGTGAATATGGTCAACGTCATCTTTATCTTATTGTAAGTTTATTGATATGGTAAATCCTGATCAGGTAATACAACTATTACTTCTTATTTACTATTAGTGGTACCATTAATAGGTCTAATTTAATTATTTTCTTTACAGAACATTTATGTATATTGTTGTGTTCTTTGTTATTATTACTTTAGAATTGTATTCTTCTGAACTCTATAGATTATAGCCTACTAGTACTAGACTAGTGTTTATTGTTTTATTGCAAAGAGACGAAATTTCCAGTTTTATATATCCAGCATATTATTTTACCCGTAGAGTTGCCTATATTTCATTTATATTATTTCCTTTATAATTATCATACAGTTTAAAATATTAATTGCTATTTATTAAGAAAGACACTTAATATAATTAACCGATTAATATTACCTTTGTCTATTACAATTTATTTTAATTGTTGCCTATAACTTAGAGTTGACTAGGCTATACTGCTCTACACGTCTAAGTACAGTAGTACAGGTTATCCATTGTGTTAGGCCATATAAAGTTTAACATTACCAGTCTGACATTTATCCATTCTCATATGATATATTTTTTCACATACCCCTACCCTCTCCAATCACCTCAATTTAGTTGGTAACCTAGCCAGGATACCCGTCATGTAGGGGGGCCCATTATTATTTTTTTTTAATTATTTTTTTTACCTAAGCAATCATTTATTTCAGGTTGTTATCATGACTTCTCAAGGAAACAATAGTCATGAGATGGCAACAGCTCCGGAGGAGCAGGATACTAGCTTTCAAAACACTTTTAATGAAGCCACTGTTGGTCTATATTCACCACTCATAGGCGAATACCATGGAGATAAGTTCAAAGATGTTGGTATTCTTTCATTCATCAATAGCATTGAAAATATTGCAGCCTCATGTCATTAGAAAGATAAAATAGCATGCTGGGTATTCAGAAGTAAGCTATGAGGCAAAGCTGCCTTGTTTTTGAATGATGTATTTATTGCCATCCTGACAAATCTTTTGTCAAACCTTGGGAATTGCTAATTGGACAATATTCTAAAACTGATGGAGATGTGTGGAGAGTCTTGTTTGAGAGTTAGTGTCTGCTTGGATAAGTGATGGAGGACTACCATCATAGACTTATTTCATTACAAGACAGCTGCAATATAGGTGCTAACATCAATGATGGAAGTTATGTGGGAGCTAGAAAGGTACTGGAGATTTTCTTAAATTGTCTGCCCACCACATACAGGAACACATGGTGTTACTGTATGTGGTGGTTATAAACCCTCATTCCCTTGATGAAGCCCTATACTGGATGAAGCAAATCAAAAGGAAGCTTTGCAAACTATCAAAACCAAGGGTCAGTGCTTTATTGAACCATGTAAATAAGGTTGAAACTGAAGATGAGGATACGGATACAACCTATGGCTTAGCAGCATTAAGTATTCAAGAAAGGGAATATGTTGATGAACATAAGCAGACCACTGAATATAAAAAAGAGTGACACCTGTAAAAAAAAGTGAAGAAACAACCTAGTAGACCACCCAAAGCTGTGAAAAGAGCACTATGAGCAGTTGAAAATAAACCAGACCCTGTACCTGCAAATGGTACCTCCGCAGAGAGAACTGTGAGGGATTCATCAACAAAGCAGAATGAAGGAGCAAATATGTCAGCCAAGGTCAGAAATAAACACCTTATTTCATTGATGATTCATGGAAGGATACTCAAGTGTCTGCTTTATCCAGTGTCCGACCTGTGCCTAATAAGTCACAACACAGTGAGGGAGCTGAGTCTTCAACATAAAATCATGAATAGGAAACCAGTAGAAATTATAAGCATGCTTAAAAGCAAATCACCATTAAATGAAGCCATCAATTTATACTTTACCCTCCCCAAAGGGAACGATCAATTTATACACACATTTCATTTATTGCAGAGCAGTGAGATACTCAACTATAAAGCAATAGTAGGTATTGACTTTCTCATAGCCAACAACACTATATTGAATAATCGTGATAGGGAAATAAACATGTGGAAGAAGTCATTGCAGAGTTAGAACCAGTAACTGAGCACCCTGCATCAGTTGAAGTCATACATTGCAGGAAGCTAACATATGCAGAATACAACAAATACATGAAAGAATGTACTATTAAAGAGAGAGAAACAAAAGAATTGGAGGAGCAGAGTTGCATAGCAAGTAAGGCATAGCTATTGATTTTCTCAGTGGTGGAACATACAAGTGATAGCAAATTTGAGAAGTTTCTTGAAATGGTCAAGAGTCAATCACATGCCACTGGAACAGATTATGTCCAGCTTGATAGATATATACATTGTCCATAAGGAAGTTTTTGTCCGGGATAATCCTGCTTTGGGAATCATCAAGAACTTTGAGCATAAAGTGGAACTGACTGACAAGACACCATTGAAATTACCACAATATCAAGTGCCAGTCAAATTAAGGGAACATTTCAAAGAGAAATTGGATGAATACATAAACAGTGGTGTCATTGAGAAAAGCTCCAGTCCTTGGAACATCCCAATGTTTGCAAGAGAAAAGAAAAATGAAGATTTAAGGCTAGTACTCGACACTACTGCCATTAACAGCCGCACTGTAAAAATTGACTACCCTATATTCCATGTCGATGAGATTTTTACCAACTTGCAAGGGAAAAAAATGGTTCACCAACATTGACTTGCACAGTGGATACCACCAAGTACTCCTGGCCCCCACATTATGATGGTATTTCACTTTTTGCACTCCCTTTGGCAAATACCACTATAGGATGATGCCGATTGGAGCAGCAAATAGCAGAATATTCTTTCAGATGGTAATGGAGATGCTATTCAGGAACCTTCTGGGTGAATCCCTGATCATTTACCATGATGATATCTTAATCGCAACCAATACCATAGAGGAGCATTTGAAGATATTGGAGGTGGTTCTGATAATATTTGCGGTGAACAACATCCAGGTGAACAATGATAAAAGTCGGTTTTTGGTCAATGAAGTGGATTTTTTAGGGCAGATACTATGAAATGGGAGTTTTGCACCTTCTAATAGAAATTTAGAATCTTTGACATTATTAGAACTCCCCCAGCACCCTGAAGCAACTGAGAAGTTATCTAGGAAAAATTAATTTTTATTCCAAATTTCTACCCGCCCTCTCACTTGTAGCTGCACCCCTAATGGACTTATTGGCAGTGAGAGAAACAAACTTGATTGGCAAGCAATTCATAGGGAAACATTTGATGAAATCCAAAGAATGCTTAGTAAGAGACAATTCTCTGATACCCTGATTATAAAACAGAAATGTATTATCTCCATTCAGGTATCGGATTCAGCCTTGATGGGAGTCATCGAGCAGGGTCAAGGAATTGAATGTTGCCCATTGGGATACTACTTAAAAAAACTCAGTAAATCACAAAGGAACTATAGTATACTCAAAAAACATGCCCCGGCTGTAATTTCAGTACTTGAACACTACCATCATCTCATCCTGGGTTACACCTTAGATATCTACACTGAACATAAAGCTGTAGAGTACCTACGAGGCCTTAAGGATGGGAACACTCACATCACTGACTGGATAACCAAATTGGGAAATACTAACCTAACTTCATATATGACAAGGAAAACAATGCTATAACCAACATACTAAAAATGAAGAAAATAAGTGAACTAGAACTGGAAGTGCTCGTTCATTGGGAGCTGCAATGATAATGGGCAATCCCATGGTCAGTCAGGTATAGGCATACACTGAGAAGGTTGCGACCTATCTGATTATTCAGGCAACATATACTACCATACTAATAATAAGGCTGAACTAGCAGTGGTGATTCATGCAATGAACATGGCCATCACAGCTAAACTAAACAAATTAATTATCATTTCTGATAGAAAGTACATAGTCGAAAATTTCACTAAGAATATGCTAGTATGGTTAACCAATGGGTGGATTTCATCATGCAACAAACCTTTGGAAATGAAGCTGAATTCAAACATATTGAACACCTTATGACACAAATCAGTGTGACATGGAGGCACACCCCCAGGACATGCCAACAGTGTTGGTAGCAATATTGCTCATGCATTGGTTCTTAAGGGTAGATTGCAAAGCAAGATCAGCATTATGGAACCCATTCTTACTTTATCAGTTGGAAGCAATGCCACCAAAGTAGCTGCCATCCCGCAAGTAGCCTACTGGCTATCAGAACCCAAGAGGTTGAATCTAGTAGGATGACCTCCCATGAGTCTATAAAGTCTGTTCAAAGCCAAGATTCACAAATAAAAGTGTTTCTACAAAATGGGTTGATCCAGACCAGTGAACTGGAATACTTACCTGGAATCAAACTTTATCAGAACAGTGAACTAGGGATATTTGCCAAGGGCATAATCAACATCGTTCCTAAGAAAAAATATTAAAGTCCATGCCATCTATGTCCTGCTTAGCCTACCAATGAAAGTGATAAGTAGCATCAACTTATCAAAATTGATCAACCATGCTGGATTTATATCAACATGCACTACATTGCTTGAAAAATAATTCTGGGACACTTTCAGACATGACATAAGGGATTTCCTGGGAAAATGTGAAGTCTGCCAATGGAATGCTCCACCCAGGAAGAAAATAGAAATCGTGGATTTTGTGAAACCCACTTGTCTAGGGAGCAAAATAGCCATTGGCATCATCGAACCTATAGTGACTTTGTATGATGATTACAGGTACATTCTCACTATAGTAGATATGTTTACATGATACATTATACTGTGCTCCATGAAATCACTAAAAACAGAAGAAGTCCTCACAAACTTAGAGAAACACTAAATTACCATTTTTGGTGTCCTGGATTGCATTGTTACTGACCGTGGTAGTAACTTCCATTCAAACATATTTGTACAGGCATGTGTTATCCTCAAAATAAAACACTATGTGTCTTCCCCATACCATCCAGAAATGAATAGTGGGGTGGAACACATGAATAAAAAAGTTAAAAGAAAACTATTATTATGCCAAAATTCAGGGAAATCTTGGGCTGATAGGACTCACCTAGTGCAATTTGTACACAAAAACGCACACCATAGTTGTTTGAACATGTCACCAAACCTATTGACATTCAGTGAGAACAGACGTTTTCTGGAGTGGCACATATACAAGGCACATCCATTAGAGCTAGGCCCACCTGAAGTATTCATTGATAATTTAAGGAGAAATCTGCATGAGATTTGAGAAGTGGCATGGGAGTTTGAAGAGTCAGCATGAAAAAAACACAATAGTTATGCCAATCGAAAGAGAATACTTCCTAAGTACAATGAAGAGATTTACTATTGTATTGGTCAATTAAAGTAGGAAAAACACAAATGCATGGATTTAAATTTGCATATGACAGCCCCTATCAGGTCAGGAAGGAGTATCTCCCAAGTAGATTATGACATTGGTTTAGAGAACCATGACAGTGACAAACAATTAGTGAAATGAGTACATGAGGAGAGATTGGGACTTTACTATAATAGAGCTACCATAATACAGGAGGAACCCCTAGGTGAAACCAAAACAGTGGATGTTACTATGGGTATTACGGAAGATGATGTATCAAATAGCAACAAAACTATAGATACCACTGACATAGTTCAGAAAGTTGATGACAAGTCACGATCTATTGACAGCAAAGAACCCACTACCTCCATGTCATTGACCAATGTCTCAAATGTTGACAAAAATTAACCAGTGTGAATAGGGCATTATAGTAGGACATGATTATCACACCAGAAGCAAATATACATTACCCAGAAGGTGCTACAAAGATTGGAGCTCATGCAACTGTAAGTGTAGTGCTATAAAATAATATAATAATAAATAAAAGGCCTATTGTGCTATTTTTTAATTCAAGTCCATCATTTATCCTTGCCTTATCAATCCCACAAATGCATTTCTTATGCATTATTTGTTTACCTTTGACTTTGAACAATAAGTCACAGTTTTGTATTTGATTATTGATTAGGTTACACTCCTAATATTTTGTACCTCATCATTTTTTAATCTATTGGATTGTATTCATTTTGTATGTTGATTATTTTAACTTAATCATTAGTAAAACAAACTTCTGTTTGTTGTTTGTTTATTAAAAGAATGGTCAACTTTAAATTTGAAAGTATTTTATTAGTTTGATTATTGATCGTTAATAATACTATCTCTTAATCAGTTTGATTGGATTTTATTGATCCTCAATATATACAGGGTAATTGATTAATGTATTATTTAATTATAATCAAGTTGAAGTATTCAGTTTCTCTTGTAGTTCTCTCTCTTTTTATTTTTTAATGATGAATGGTCGATCTGCATTGTGCTGACATCTCATGGAATTCTCCGCAGCTAAAAACCTGAAAGTGAAATAGGCACCATTTTTTTGGTTTTAGTTTAGTATTTGTTTATAAACATTTTATAAATTAATTATTAAATCTATTGTTATTTAAAATTCATAACATTTATGAGTAATATTTTATTAGTATTGTTTCGATATTTGAAACACCTATTTGTCATATTTTCTTCTCATTTGAGAAGATAATTATTAGCCTTTTGATATATATCGAAATCCATCCCGTGCTGGATTCCGCAGCACATCCTTCCATAATATATTGATTCATTACTATCATCAGAAGAACGTTTGGAGAAATTAAATAGTGATATTTTTCTATGATGCTTCCTGGAAACCCAGTGTCATTTGTACACTCATTTCATTACATATTTGGGATATTATTTTAAACATTTATTAATTTTGTATCACCAGTTCTTCTACATTTATACTTTATCAGAAGAAGATAGTTGGGAATCGATCTGTGGTATAGTACTTCGATCTTATAATCACTCGGAGGCACTATAGTACTACTGTTATTGAAATTTATGCATTCTGTGACATCAAGACAATCGCTATTGTGAATATGGTCAACATCATCTTTATCGTAATGTAAGTTTATTGATATGGTAAATCCTGATCAGGTAGTACAACTATTACTTCTTATTTGCAATTAGTGGTACCATTAATTAGACTAATTTAATTATTTTCTTTCCATAACATTTATGTATATTATTGCTTTCTTTGTTATTATTACTTTAGAACTATATTCTTCTGAACCCTATAGATTATAGCCTACTAGTACTAGACTAGTGTTTATTTGTTTATTGCAAAGAGACTAAATTTCCAGTTTTATATATCCAGCATATTCTTTTAGACTTAGAGTTGTTTATATTTCACTTAGATTATTTCCTTTATAATTATCATACAGTTTAAAATATTAATTGTTATTTACTAAGAAAGACACTTAATATAATTAACTGATTTTATTACCTTTGTCTATTACAATTTATTTTAATTGTTGCCTATATCTTAGAGTTGACTAGACTATACTGCTCTACGCTTAGGGAGTAGCCTACTTTCCTGTTTTACATTATTCTCAAAATTGTTTAGGATATTTAATACACCATTTTATCTAACAAGCTTGCTTTATTAAATTTAACTTTCTTTCTCATTGTAAGTGTAACAATATACAATTTTAAATCATGTTGAGACAGTGAGGGATTCTACTCCAACTATTTGTAGCCTACTTTTATAAAAATTTCTTTCATTATTAATACCATTCAATTTCCTTTTATTTATTTTTTGTGAACACTGTTCTAGTTGTTGAACAGTATTTTACCTTTAAGTGAACAAGGTATGTTGATTTTTTTTTTTTGTATTTGTTGAATGTCATTGTTATTCAGATCGACTACTTGACATCCTCATAAGTGTTTGTGAATACTCTTTCTTTATTTTATATTAAGTGTTTAAGTGACAACACAGAGATTTTACAGAAACAACCACACTATATTTTTTTCTCCTGCATTTTATTTTATTAAATCATATTTTTATATCTGAATAAAAAAATATATTTTATTCTATTTCTGTGCATCGATTGTTAAATTGATATTATCCCCAGTACACATTAGTTTAATATTTATGATAATATATGAGCACACTATACAAGATTGAATTTTAATATTATCATTCTTCATCTATATCTTGTTTTTTTTTTTAACATCATATTTTGAAACAAGGTATTGAGGATTTTTACAATTTATCCAAACTGAATGTTTAATCTCACAAGTGGGAAAATTATTGTTTGGGCAATATTAATATTTAAATATTTAGATTAGATCTAAATTTTATTGGATTGTGGGTTTGGTTGGGGACTACTCATCTAAGTACAAGTTATCCATTGTGTTAGGCCTTATAAAGTTTATCATTACCAGTCTGACATTTAACCATTCTCATAATTATGATGTATTTTTTTCTCATACCCCTTCCCTCTCCAATCACCTCACCAGCAGAAAATATAGACTATCATTAAACACTGTCACCCTGCCTACTTTGCTTCCCCATTTGGGAAATAATGGGGTCTTCTTTCTAGTTTAAATAAAAAATATTACTGGATTTAAACAATTGAAATATCAGAGGACTGCAAGAAGATCATTTGATCATTTTGATTGTCTTCACAAGCTTTTTTACCTTGCCTATCTGTCTACTTGGTGCGAAAAATATGAACTATTTGTTATTGTTAATTATTAATGAAAATATTTAAAACTCAGATATCATTGAAATTGATAAAAATTAAAATTAAATAACATAAAAAAGCTGCCATTTAAACAAAAATCATTTAAATTGGATCAAAATGAGCCAATATATGAGGGGGAAATGTCACTAAATGTTTCAGTTGTTTTGTGTGTGTGTTTTAAGCAAACAACATCATATAATCCTATACATAAAAATAGTAATAATACAAAATAGAGAACATAAGAAAATGTTATTTAAAAAAATAAATAAATAAAATCGAATATAAAAAGGCCTGAGATATGAGCAATTATCTATTATGACATAAAATTCGTTCACTATTTTGAAACAATGCCATTTTAGAAGTGTCACCAAATTATATCAGTATACCAACACATATTATAGGAATGGCAAAAAAATGGGCCCTTGTCTTCTTCACAAAGTAGCATAGGCCTACAGGAATAAATTTTTAACCTTATAATACTGCCAAATTTTTGCAACTTTTTTAATGCTAAGCGATCCACTCAGCAGGCGGAAAACTTGTGAAATTTATTATTTATTTAAAGTGATTTATTGTCTGGTTCCGTGGTGGAGTTGGTTTCTGCTCGATGAACCTGAGACATATGCCAAGGGTTGCAGGTTCGATCCCTGGCTAGGGCAGTTAAGGAAAGGATTTTTTCCCTAAGCTATAACAGCTCGCCTTTGGTTTTTTCCCGGTACGCTGCCCTTCTTAACATCTAGGAACCTGTTTCTGGTGTATTATTATCATTATATTATTATTAATTATTAAGTAAACACAAAAAAATATATTTCTTCTCCTGTTGGAGGGGAAATTTTTTTTTTTTTTTAAAGTGATTTATTTATTTATTTATTTAAAATAGATTGTATATGCACTAAGCTTTTCAACCTTATACCACAGTAACAGGCATTTGTTTTGGGATTATATGAAATAAATGATATAACAACATATATACAATATATACAGTACAAATACTTAATGCTTTTTTTATAAATACAGCATTGTGGATATTTTTTTTATTGCCTAAAATATATTGTGTACAGATTTTGCTATTATTTAATAAATAAATGAAAATGTCCCATATGTTTTTATAAAGTATATATGGTGTATTTCATAACACATTAAATATCTATATATTAAAATTAATATGTGAAGGGAAAACTTTGGATCCCTTTTTAAGCATATTGCACTCACGGAGGAGTGTGAGATTTGGCAGAGTTAAAGTTTATATGGAGAGGGAGTCAATAGATAAATTTATATAAAAGTTAAAACATTCATTGTTTAGCATTGTGTCTGCTTTTTACATAGGAGTGGCCTTTTTACAAAGGAAATTACAAAGGGGTGGCGGCTTTTTTTATTATTGGTCGAATTTCGACCAACACTGGATTACTAGTACACATTAATATATGAGTGGGATAACATACAAATACAAATATGCTGGACAACAACAGACTTTAGTCCAACGAGGTTGTCCTGGTCCTAATCTAATATTTTTTTTTAATATATTTAATTTT
>PXIH01S0053676.1:7945-18600 GCA_003024985.2 Euperipatoides rowelli
AATTATATATAAAAAAAAAAAAAAATATTAGATTAAGACCAGGGACAACCTTGCTGGACTATAGTCTGTTGTTGTCCATCATATTTGTATTTGTATTTGTAAATCATTAATTCAAGAAACATTGGCTGTATAGAAAATAAACATACACAGTCATTTTATTAAGGATAATACAGACAGCCGTTTAGAATTGAAGCATGTCGCCTAAAGCATTATTCAAGAACTTGCAAATATAAAGAAGCTATCTGTTATAATTGTAAAAAAATCAAAGTCATATTAAAACTATATGATTCTATTTAAATAATAAAATAAATGTTAAACAAAATCCTAGGATGATGACTTCCGGTAAACATGGCGGAAGATACACAACATGCTGTTCGTTCTCCTCAAGAGTATACACCTAATTGGCATAATAATCTGCTAGAAATGTTGAAAAATTATTCTGAAGTACAATCTCAGGTAGAGAAATATACCCAGAGGTTGATAAAATTAATCAGAGCCCTTAAGTATTGGGACTTGGTGCTAAGACAAGATTTATATTTACTGTGTATAGCAAGATAGAGCCCTAGGATAGATTTGGGGTCTATTTTGAAAAGAGTTACAAATATTATTGGAAGACAAAATATGAAAACTATTTATTTTCTGAGAAATCCATGGTATCTTGGTATTGATGTTTGCATTGAAGAGTAAAAAATTAAATTAGAAAAATTATTTTTAACATGTAACAACTTTATGTAATGCCTGCTCAGTATACAACTTTATTAACTATAGAGTTCACTGGATGCTGCCGACAGAAGATTACACTGAACTCAAAAACCAGTTAAATAAGTATTTACATATATTTACAATCAAAGAGGTTCAACTAACTATGTCTGATAACACCATGTATCAGTCTAGTAACGTGATTATGAAGGCGATGCAAAAAAACAAGACACCTTTGGAGGACATTCCGCATTTATTAACTGTGAAAGGAGTTACTGTGTTGCTAACTATAAATCAATAAATTGACGTGAACCGCTATGCCTGAATTGTAAACAACTTGGGCATAAATTGAATGAATTACAAAAGAATTTTGTAAAATTTGTAAGAGAACAGTTGAGCCAATTCATGTGGATTGCAGATCGCTAGCAAACACGTACACGATGATTTTCAAAAATAGTAAAGTAGAGCAAGAAAAACATGAAATGGAGGCAGATCTCTATTTTTAAACAACACCGGATAAGAAGTTAGATGACAACGAAACTCAAAATGTACCTTTAATTGAGCAGATAACAGAACAAGAAAACTATATGTCAAATTTACCTGAATCGAGCTTGGAAGGTGTAGATATGGATTCCATTGATTCACACGAAGATATCATAGGATCTCGTGAGACACTGATAGAAGATTCAGATTCACATGGTGTCATGTTAAAACGCAGTACTGAAGATTATTTAAAAACAAAAAGAAGGAATAGGAAAATACCGAAGAATAATAGTAGTAAACACTTAAACTCAGGTGAAATGGAAAATGGAACATTTTGAAAAAGGTTAATATTGAAAAAAATTCGACAAAGTTTACTAGGTTAAAATCGTTGTAAAGTGATGTTTCTAAGTGGAACACGACCGTATAATTTTTGTGTCCCCATTTTAATTTTGGTTTACTTTTATGTTTTTTTTATTTTTTATGAATAAAAGATTAGTTGATAATTTCTCTTTTAAAAATCTCAATGTTAGTGGTCTTAATAATTATTCAAAGAGAAAACTTTATTTGTGAAAGTTGAAAGAACTAAATCCAACTTTTAATGTTTTGCAGGAAATTAAACTTAATCAAACGAACACAGATATAGAATAATATGGAAAGCAATTTCTAATGATTATGAAGTTTTTGAAATTAGAGCACTAAAATGTAAGTTGGGAGTTGCTATAATGGTTATCAAAGCTTGGAGTATAAGGTAAAAAGGTGTTTAAAGTTAATATCAGCAATTATATTACATGAAAATGTATTTATACATATTGTCAATGTTCATTTTCCAATATTAACTATCCAAAGGAAGCGTTTTTACCAAAGTTTGAATGATTTATTGAACAAGGTTCAAACAAATTACATAATTATATGCCATTAGTAACTTTGAACAGAAAATATTTGCAGTGTTTTTATAGAATGGATTTCAATACACTGTTTGGAAAGTTTAAAATTATTGGCAAGGAATAAAATGGTATATCCAATAAAGAAGGGTGTTTTCAATTGATGGATTTAAAAGTATTAAACAAGGTAGTGATGGCAAACTTTCTTAAAAAAATGAGAGTATCCTTTTCATTCATGGAGAAGTTGATGATTTATCCTGTGCTGGTGAAAGAAAATTTGATGAAGTGGTTTGCATTATACAAGGAAATGGAGGTGAATCAAATTGATGAGGGTAAAATTCAATATAAAAAATTACAAAGACAAGATTTAGAAGCAGAGATTAATTTTAAAAATATATGAACTGAATAGTTAATTTGTCCATATTTAAAGGTCTCAAACTAATGGATAATATGGTCAATTTTCCATATAAATTTGTTTTGAAAATTTTACCAATGAAAGAAAGGTTGGTATCTATTAATATATTACAAACTTCTACAACTTTGTGTTGTTTTTGTATGAAAGAAGTAGAAAAATGGCAGCATTTATTCATGCAATGGGTGATCGTGAAAGCGGCGATGAATAACATATGTGCAAAAGTTTATAATGTTTATTCTGTAGCAAAGTTTTATAAATATGGAAAAATCAATATGATACCATAAGGAGTTAGAACGTTTTATATAATTGTTCTTTTTGCAATATGAAAAAATGAGATACATGAAGATTTTTCAACACTGTGATCTGAATGATTTGTCACAATTTATAAATAAAGAGTTGATAAAGAATTACTCGAGGGATCTGTTCTCATTTGCCAAGGAGCAACTGGATAGAATTTAGGATAAGAAGATTTTTTGGAATTATTATAGTTCGTCTGGACATTCAAGGAACAGAATTAGAGAGGTTCATGTGGATAGTGATGTTGAAAGAGGGACTGTTTGAGAAAGAATGCTGAATAAAGCACAAGATTAAAGACTGTTATTCCTAAATGGATTATAGGAGGAACACTATGTACAATTATTAACTATATAATGCATATTAGAACTATTTTGATTAATTCTTTAATTTTTTAGATATGTTAAAAGATTTTTGAGTTTATGTAGTATAAAGATACATTATCAATAATAAAAAAAAATTCCTAGGATGATATATTTACCTGCACAAACTGATAAAAAAAAAAAGAAAGAAATGATGAAAACAGATGTATGTTGTGTAAAATATTTTATTTACTGTTTTATGAGAATCCCTTTTCAAACTAAATCAATAGAGACAAGTAGGCCTACTCTACTTATAAAGCCAAATATATGATTGGTTCAATTGATAAATAAGATAACTAACAAATGAATGGGTTTGCCTAAATATTAAAATTTTTTCAAAATTATTTTCTGAAAATGTGGATTCTACCATTTCACAATAAAAAAAATAAGATTTCTTGATTGTTTTTAGACAGATAAATCATGGGAAGGCTTAGTGGAATGTTTGTCAGTTTGGAGTGGCAAATGGGACAAAAAGATGGTATTATGTTGACTAAAGAGGACAACAACGTATAAGTCTTTGTACTATACCCATATAGAAGAGGAAAGGGTTAATATTTTTAATAGATTTTGAAATAAAATTTCAATAGGTTTACATAAAGGGAGTAATTATGAAATTCTAATGTTTAAATTAAAAAAATGGTCCTTTATATTCTTCAGTGATTTTTGAAATTGTGTATTGTTTATCGAGTTGGCTGAAAAAATATATACTGTTTATTTATATTTATATTTAGGTCGATAAATATAGTATATACTGTTTATATTAAATAATATTATTTGTTTTTTCTCAAGAATTCAATTCTAAAAATTTTGTACAGAATATGGAACTGAATGGTAATCATAATCATTTTTATGATTTAGTGTATTGATTTGTTAACATGTCAGAATTTTAACTTTTCCTTTGCATGGCTTTCATCAATCAAGCAAGTATCTTCTCATCTGAGAATCTTATCAATCATATTGCCTTGGGTTGTTCAAAATTAGTGTGGGTACAATTTTTGTTGTTTACTTCACTAATTAACTAATTTTACATCAATCTACTGATTTACAATCTTTGAATAAACAAAATTGTTTTACTGAAATAAAAGACAAAAAAATTATAAAAACTTTATTTGTTGTAAGGTTTTATTTATAGAGCATGATAAGATTTTATAGTCCTTTCAAAAAAACATGTTCATTCTGAAATATTAAACAAAAGACGTCAGCATGATGAAAAAAAAATATAAAAGATTTTATGATAATTCTTATCAGCAATATTGAAATATCATATCTTCACTAATAGCACAGTTTACATACACCTATAATGGGAATTTTCTCTTTCATCTACTTGAAGCAAAGATGTAGAGACTATCAAATTTAAGTATCTATTATTCTCACCTTTGTTTGGTTACCTCTGATCCTGCATTCGAATTATTTGGCCTGAAATGAAAATATAAGAACATGTATAAGCTTTTATTTCAAATTAATCAAAGTGTCTGATATGAAATAAATACAAATGAAGAACTTTAATGTAATTAAATAAAAACAGGTGTTTGGTGCAATAATGTCCCAACCCCAACTAAGTTCTTATTGAGTAAAATGTAACTGAAGTTTTGGTGAAAAATTAAAATATTTTATGACTTTAATTTTTTAACAACTGTTTTGAAATTTTATAATCTTTTGCAATTTAGTATCTAGTTTTTAGTATATGTAATTTTTTTTTAATTTTATTGCTGTCCCGCCTAACGGTTAAAGAACCACTATTTACAACTATTTACATATGTACAATCTTCTGATCCGGATACAACAGTGATGATGTAACCCTCACACAAGTCCGGTAATCATTTTCCTGAGATCCATTATTCTATTTCCATTCGTCATTAATCCAAATATCTATCAATAGACAAACAATTAATACAGAAATATCATATTAAATTCCTCGGTGCCTCCAAACAGCGAAAAAAAATTCACCAATTTTTCGGCACCGGAGCAGCCTGACGATCGAACCTACAACCCCTTATATACACAAGGCTACCGTGGCCAGGTATGAAACCTCTCGACCATGGCCCCTTGAATTAGTATATGTATTAGTTTATTACAAATAAAGTTTTTTCTTAGGGTAAATGTGTGATGGACACTATGTCAATATCTAAATTTTAATGAATTTTGGGAAAATTTTCCTGATAGATTTACAGTACATATTAATAGTAATAAAATATATTTTGCCTATTGGAGAGCAATAATAACTCAACCACTATTAAAATTATTACAACAAATGGATTTATTTCTTAAGAAACAGTATTTTAATTAATTTGTTGGTAGAAAAAAATTACATTAGATATTCCCTTGATTTGGTTACAATACTGGCTAATGATCACATTTGTGAGGATTGGGCCAGTGTTGTATTCAGGAGGCAGTGATAAATACCAAAGCAATGATACATTGTTGGCTATTAGGAACTATCAAAAAATACTAGGTCCTGTAACTTTTGAGATAAACTTCAAGAATTAAACTATATTAAAATTCATATGGACCAGCTAGAGCACACCAACCTACCTAAACCATGCACTGAATCTGAATCCTCCACTAATATACAGGTAAAGGATGATTGGGAACACCAATACTAAAGCACCAAGAGTGGCATCACCAGTATTGTCCTCACATCCGTTAAACTTGCAGGACCCTACTCCTAAAAATGTTTAAGATACTCAACCAGGCATCGACGACCACTGGACTGATTAAAACTAAGTGGTGGTGTTGTGGTATATTGAATAGATCATAAGATTGACTATAATAATTATTTTAATGTTAAGAAAACTTATTTTTATCTTAAAAAAGAGACAAAATATCAGAGCAATCAAATGATTTTAGTTTATAGGCTAGTTTAATCATGACGGTTTATGGTACGGTGAATCAAATGTTATAACAATAGGTCTTTTAAGACTATCTTCCCTTCCAATTCTAATAAATTTAGTTATACCTGGGTTTAAAATACCAAAATGTAAATTTAAATTATCAATAAAATTATTCAAATTAGTATCTGAACTAAGACCGAACAATTATTGATTAAACGAACGGTAGTGTTCATTCATCAAATTCACAAAAACAGAGCTATCAAGAGTGGAAGCACGGGAAGTATTCTTAGATGCTTTCAATCACTGAATATTATTACAATTCAATTCAACTTTTTTTTTTTATGACACCAGTGTGGCTAGCCCGCCTGACGGCTAAGGCGAATCGTTTCATTTTTCTTATACTCACCATTTACACACATTCATACACTATTTACAATATTTACAATTTGCATATTGTATGCTGACGATCAGAAATTC
Source organism: Euperipatoides rowelli (assembly GCA_003024985.2). NCBI lineage: Eukaryota > Metazoa > Onychophora > Udeonychophora > Euonychophora > Peripatopsidae > Euperipatoides > Euperipatoides rowelli. Next base: position 14,388 of record PXIH01S0053676.1, read on the forward strand.
TCCCGAAGGTTCAGCCGCAATACTGTTCTTGTTTTCACGTTATTTAGAAAATTCATATCTCAGCAACGCAAAGTCAGAGAACTAAATTGACTGGTTGAAAGGAATCCTATCCTCCCAATCTTTCAGAAAGAAAGACAATTGGGAGATACTTGATAGGGTCGGACAGCACGAGCCTCGAACCTGGCTCGCTCCGACACCAAGAACATGAAGCAGCGTAGCTCAACCCACTGTGACCACTGCCCCTTGGCCCTCAACCCACTGTGCCACTGCCTCTTGGCCCTCAACCCACTGTGCCACTGCCCCTTGGCCCTCAACCCACTGTGCCACTGCCCCTTGGCTCAATTCAATTCAACTTTTTGTTTTAACAATAAATAATCATGTGGCAATGTGTCTATTTATCTAACACTGAAGTATGGTTTTAAGCGACAAGATTAGTCAACGATATCTTCTAAGATTCCATCATTGAAAGTAAATCATGAATTTCTCTAAGAAAATCAACCTTGCTTTTTTTACATAGAGAACAAAGCCATGATCATCATCATTTTGCAAATAACTGAATGCTTCCAATTGTTTATTTAAGCAATGTGAATGACTTCATTGTTATTAACATTAAGGTTACAAACCATACATAGTGAAGATTTAGAATGAATTTTCTTCTTTTTTTTAATCAGAATTAGATTGGTTTGAGTGAGAAGCCATAACAACAAAACGAAGAATGACAAAAAAAGTTTTAATACAATTAGGCTAATCTAATAAATATAAGAGTTTGGAACATATGTCGGCAAAAAAAATTGACAAAGAAATAAAATATAAAAAGTTAGACATACCTGTAAAAATTTACATACAAATTAATAAATTATAATAATTTGCTGACAATTTCTAAACTCTGTGATGAGTAATCCAAATCAAGTATTATATACTACTAGTAGCTGTAACTTCTGGTCCTGTGTCACCTACAAATATCTGGAAAACCAAAGAGGTAAAATAAAACCAACTGCTAATCATAATTGTGTACACATATTAGATTACTCCAAATTGCAATCAACTTCAGACATCAAACCATGATCAATGAAAAAAAATACCTGTAAAAATTTATATTCAAATTAATAAATTATAATAATTTGTCGACAATTCCTAAACTCTAACTGTGATGAGTAATCCAAATAAATTCTTATATACTTATATACATTTGGTTCTGTGTCATATAATCCTGGTTCTGTGTTGCTCTCAAAAATCTGTAAAATTTACATACAAATTAATAAATTTTAATAATTTGCTGACAATTCCTAAACTCCATGTGATTAAATTTCACCCATCCAAAGCCAATTTAAATGCACATGCACTATCAAGTTCTCCATGTCAAGTTAAATAAATTTTTCCTTAATAAATCCCCAAAAATGTGTTTCTCATAAATTAGATAGTCATTCCCGTTATCTTACCAAGTAACTCCATATATATATACAGGTTCTGCTTTTTGTAAATTTGGTTGACCTCATTTAGTTCCTCTGGTGTTCTCACCAAGTTCTCACCAAGAGAACTTGGAGTTCTCACCAAGATGGCTGTTTATTATGGGGTTTACAAGTGTTAATTCCAACCTCCTTGAGGCCTATCCTTCTAAAAAAAAAACTAAACCACCATCATATTAGCATCATTAGACTGAAGATGATGGCACATTGTCTTTTCTGATTTTCACACTTAGTCCAGGACATTGAGCGAATCACCCACTCTTGAACAATGCACACTACAGGCAAATAACCCACCCAAAGCATATTTGCACCCATGGTTAGGCCAGATAAACCGTGGGAATGTATCCATATAGATTTTGGTGGACCCTTTAAATCGTCACTTTTAGTTCAGGTTAATGCCTTCTCAAAGTAGCCTGAAATCTCCATTATCAATTCTCAGATACTATTATTACAGTAACTGTTTAAGAATGACTTTTCACCCATTATGGTTACCCCCTACAGATAGTGAAGGATAATGGTTCCCAATTTATTTTGTCAAAATTTGAAACTTACTACAAGAATAGGTTCATACACCATACATGATAATTTCACCCTATCATAAGCCACATTCACACATATTTTTAGGGAGAGAGAGAAGAGGGGAGATAGGTAAAGAGTGAGAGGAGGGAAAAAGGGTGGGAAGGAGAGAGAGAGATGGTGAAAAAAAGGGAGAGAGAGAAAATGAAAGAGGGGTAGAAAGAGAGGGAGAAAGAAAAAGATAGAGTGAGAAAGATAGGAAAAAAGAGAGGGAGAAAGAGTGGGAGAAATAAAGAGGTAGAAAGAGAAAGTGAGAGAGAAAGAGATGGAGAAAGATAATAGAAATGGAGAAAGAGGGAGAAAGAAAAAGTAAGAAAGAAAGAGCAAGAAAAAAGGAGGGAGAGGGAGAAAGAGAGTGGATAAAGAAAGGGGATAAAGAAAGAGAGAGGGCAAAAGAGGGAGGGAGAAATTGGGAGAAAAGAGAGGGAGAAATATAATAGAAAGGGAGAAAGAGGGATAAAGAAAGAGTAGGAAAGAAAGAGAGCAAGAAAGAGGGAGGGAGAGAGAAAGATAGGGGATAAAGATAAGAGATGGCAAAAGAGGATGGGAGAAAGAGAGGGAGAAGGAGGGAGGGAGAGGAAGGAAAAGTGAGAGAGGGAGAAAGATGAAAAGAAATGGAAGTGGGAGAGAGAGGGAGAGAGAAAGAGAGAGAGAGAAAGAGGAAGAGAGAAAGAGGAAGAGAGAAAGAGGGAAAGAGTGAGAGAGATAGAGGGAGAGAGAAATAGGGAAAGAGATATATGGAGAAAGCAGGAAAGGGAGAGAAAGTGAGAGAGACAAAGCAAGATAATTTATTTTCAACAGATAACTTTTTTTTGTCTATAATAACCAACAGAGCTAGAAATATTAAAATAACAGGCAGTTATTTCCTACAACATTAGGTCACACTGGAAATGCAGTCTTAAATAATTTGTATTTTTTGACCACAAGCTAGAATCATCTTTTCATTTAGAATTTATAAAATAAGTTTATCAATAAAATGTGTATTTAAATTGTAATTTATTGAATAATCAATTTTAACTGTTGTTTGAATTGATTAAAATTATTAAAATCCTTTAGGAAAAAAAAAAACTTTGGAAACTATAAAAAAAAAACTGATTAGTGAGTACTAATGACTGAATTTCTAATATTCGTAATAAACATTATTAATAAATGATGGGATAATTTATCATAAATTTATTTATATGCATCAAACTTCATGATTAAAATGTTTATAATGGGATATAAAAAAGTGTGCATGCATTAATTTGTACTAAAATAATTCAAAATAAACGTTATAATAATCCTCTTACTAATGGATGGTTTTCTACCATGTTGTTTTATTGCAACTCAGGTGAGTAAATCAACTGATTACCTGCACTAAAGGATTCTGTTGACAGAATAATAATGAAATGTGATTGGACAAAATATAAATATTGATATATAATAGTGCTTAATATAGCAAGAAATTTTCATTTCTCAGATAGAAGTCTGGAAAAGATTATCTTTTTGTAATGAGGTTTTTGCAATTTAAAAAATAAAAATAGCAGCTTTTTGAATCCATGCAATCGGAGGTAATATAAAACTTAACTTAACTTACTAGTAGATTTTATTTCATGATTATTTCTCAAAATCTTATAACATAAACGGGAAGAGAATAGCACTAACACACTAAAAAAATTATATTAATTACTAAATTAATTCAATACAACCTATGGCTGGTTAAGATGGCGGACGTCAGCCAACTCTCAAACGGTTGTTGTCAAAAAATGGTATCTGAATGGTTTGTAAAGTTACGAAAAAATATGGCTAACTATGAGGCAGCAATTCTAAACATTGAGAACAACTCAGAAAAGTATCTAATGTTATTGAGAAGCTTAAAGTACTGGTACAAGGCCATGTTACCTGTTTTGTCTGCTAAATGTTTCATTTTCACGTTGTTTAGTGAAGAGGAGGACTCACGCATCAACACTGTGGATATACTGCTCAAAATTGTTAAAATGGTTGAGAAAGAGTCTGTATGTAGTGTGTATTTTCCCAAGTATGCCCGTTATTTAGGCGTAGACTTCATTTCTCAAGAGAAAAAGATGGAAGTACAAAATTTGTTCAAGTTTTTTTAACAAATGTTCCGTTGTTCCGGTGGCAGTTAAGGAATTGAGTCAAACAGTGGATATACGAGTCCACGCTATCTATTT